>CAWUQD010000004.1:0-17959 GCA_963924495.1 Nemapogon koenigi
AAGAATTATGAAGTCAACATTCATATACAGCCTGGAACACTTCCGAAACATCTACCTGCTAGACCAATAAAATTTTCTATGAGGAAGAATATAGAAATGGAGTTAGAACGATTAGTTACAGAAGGTATCGTGACACAAGTAGATCCAAACATAATACCTATCGAATGGGCAACACCCACGGTTAACGTGGTCAAGACAAACGGACAAATAAGGATATGTGGTGATTTTCGCAGTACTATAAATCCTGTATTAATTACACATACACATCCTGTACCACTTTTTGATCAACTACGACAAAATCTAGCAAATGGAGACAAGTTTTCGAAAATCGATCTTAAGGATGCATATCTTCAATTTGTGATTGCTCCAGATTCAAGAAAGTACTTGACAATTTCTACACACAAAGGATACTACATGTACAATAGAATGCCATTTGGTATTTCGACAGCACCGTCTATTTTTCAACGTTTTCTGGATCATCTTCTAGAAGGCGTTCCAAATGTGGCTGTATATTTTGATGACATAGCTGTAACAGGTAAGGATGATTCTGATCATCTACACACACTTTCTATAGTATTCGAGAAACTGGATAAAGCTGGATTAAAAGTTAATTTAAAGAAGTGTTTCTTCTTACAGTCTCAAGTAGAGTATTTGGGTCATACAATTGATAAGGATGGAGTCCGTCCAACAAAAGCTAAAATTGAGGCAATTTCCAAAGCACCACCTCCTATGAATGTCAAGGAGTTAAGGTCATTCCTTGGTTTAGTTAACTTTTATGAACGTTTCATACCACATTTACACAGTGTTTGTGCAGATCTGCATACATTAACAGGAAGCCGCCAGAGGTGGCGATGGAATGACTGGGAATTCGAGGTTTTTGAAAAAGCAAAAAAACTTATCTCTTGTTCCAGACCGCTTATAGCATTTGACGAAAAACGCCCCCTTTTCTTGGCTTGTGACGCTTCAGAGAAAGGGTTAGGAGCAGTACTGTTCCACAAGAAAAATGGTGTAGAACAGCCCATTGCTTTTGCTTCAAGGAAACTAAGACCAGCAGAGACGAAGTACTCAGTCATCGACCGCGAAGCACTTGCTATTTTCTTTGGTATAAAAAAGTTTGATCAATATCTTCGTGGTTTGAAATTTACATTAGTTACTGATCATAAACCACTTATCCATTTACTTGGTACACAGCGCAATTTACCCAAGCTCGTTAATAATCGCCTTGTTAGATGGGCATTATTGATAGGTAGCTACGATTACAATATAGTTTATACAAAAGGAGCAAATAACTTTTTTGCTGATTATCTTTCGAGAATGCCTAACCCTGAAGAGAGTCTCTCTAAAGAAGAAATTGCAGTTCACAGAATCGACGCCCGCCTTCAAACTGACAGAATTGGTGATCTCGCACTAACAGAGGACTTGATAAAAGAAGAGACAAAGAAAGATCCGACACTCAGACAAGTGTCGCAGTGTATAGAAACTGGTTGGCGTGAACAAACATACGCGGATGAGTTGAAGGCATATTTTCGAAAACGTAATGAGTTATCACTAGAAAATAAAATTATCATGTGGCAGGGAAGAATTGTGGTACCACATACTTTAAGAAATGTATCGTTAAAGTATCTACATTCAGGTCATCCAGGTACGTCAGCTATGAGAGCACTAGCACGATTTCATATTTGGTGGCCATGTATGGAAGAAGATATTGACACATACATAAAAAGTTGTCGAAAATGTCAAGAAAATAGACCGAATAATCCTGAATTGCCGGTGTACTCGTGGTCTATTCCTGATAAAGTGTGGGAAAGATTACACGTGGATTTCGCTGGACCTTATGAAGGAAAATATTGGCTCGTTCTATCAGATGCTTTTTCCAAATGGATTGAAGTGAAGGCAATGGATAAAATTACTACTACGAAACTTTGTGAAGAACTGGACACAATATTTACCACGTTTGGTCTACCACAGTTTTTAGTATCCGATAATGGACCACAGTTTACGTCCTACGATTTCAAAGTCTACTGCAAAAGTAAAGGCATTCTACATATAAAATCAACACCCTATCATCCACGCACGAATGGTTTAGCTGAACGTCTGGTACGAACTTTTAAATCAAGGATGTCTTCGAGTTCAGATGAGAAGTTGGGTCTAAGGAAAAGGTTGGAAAAATTCCTTTTTACCTATCGCATAACGCCTCACAACACCACCGGTAGGTCTCCAGCTCAAGTGATGTTTGGCCGTCAGATATCAAGTATTTTTGATAACGCACGGCCAAATGTTAAAAGATCACTACAATATAAACACATACAAGCCAACATTGACTCTGAAAATCAGACGCCGTGTTATAAATCAGGTGATGCCGTTTATGTACGCACTAGAGATTGTTTACGCTGGGAGCCTGCTTCAGTAACACGACGAACTCACCGGTATTCATATGCCATAGAAACTCCTGGTGGGGTGAAAAGATACCATGCAGATCAGGTTCGACCTCGTCTTTATGTTGAAACAACAGAATTGGTGCCTGCAAGAAGTGGCGAACATGATACTCAAGAACAAGTACAAGACTCTACAGTACAACCTGAAGATACCGCTGAAGTTGCCGGAGAACCAAATCCTACTGAAGATCAAATGGCAACAACGCCAACAACTCCTCTGTTTGCGACACCTGCTGTTACATCTACAGCATCTGCTTGTGATGCTCCACCAGTCCCACAGCTGCGTCGTAGCAGACGCATTGTAAAACCTCCACGTCGGCTAATTGAGGAAATGAAATGAGCTATTACTATTGGGAACGAATGTTATAAATACTTCTTGTTTGATACTCTTTTCAGTTTTTATAAAGTTTATATTATTGACGTTGTCACCTTGTTTATCAATATATTTTCATCTTGTCATAGTAAACGTAGTTTTATTACAATAGATATGTCGTAACTACAGATAAACATAGTCATAATTTAAATTAAAACGCAAGTAGTATATTCCTTGCAGTAAAGTAACTCTGATACTGTAATTTAGTAGGTAGGTAATGTATGGCAATCAGAACAATATTTTGCAGTAGGTATAAATATCTACTTGAAATACTGCATTTTAATTTGAATTTGTGAAATTTTTAGTCTCATTTTGAGTGTCGTAATGGCTATGGAGTTTTAAAATATCAAATATTGTTTTTAGTACTAATTTATAAGTGCTAATTATTTCGAGAATTAATTCGTAGTATTCAAAAGGTTCCAGAAAAAATGAAATAACTATCTACCCATAATCAATAATTAGGTAGGTAGATAATTTTCGTTTCGAAGAGGTTTAGCGCGGTTTTCTCGAAACCGCCATTTTAAACATGTAATGCGTTTTAGGGTCTGCACAGCAGAGTCATGTCAAAGGTGGCCGCGAAACCGGTGTGAAGTTAGCGGCCACAAACTGTCGGCCTTTTATAACCCGACCAAATTAAAAATATAATATAATAAAGTCGATTAAATGTAAGTAAAACAATATGTTTCAGGGAAATATAATACATAATATACCTGAAAAAAAAATTACAGTAAAAAAATAAAAATCTGCCATATACGTTTTCAAAGATAAATGATGACATTGATGTGAGGTCACATTGGTTATTTGATGTTTAGTTAAAATGTTATGTAGACAGTTATGTGAAAGTGTTTTTCTGAAAATCAGCCAACACGAAACTCCTAGATCTGGAAGGAAAGCGTCAGCACCATCACAACTGTTACCTTGAAATTTTCGATTAATACTGAAAACGATAGCCTTTTCTGGAAAATCTAGAATACATTACAGAACCATTTTGACTGAAAATGTAACCTACATGACCACTCTTCTAAATAACAAGGCTTCAAAGTCCTAGATCTGGAACAAGTGATTCAAATGTGGGAAGATAAAATGTATGTGACGTATTTAGTTGTGTTTGGTTAAAAGGCCGACAGTTTGTTCTGGAAAATATAGAATACATTACAGAACCATTCTGACTAGAAATGCAAGCTACATAACCACTCTTTTAAACACCAAGGCTTCAACATCCTAGATCTGGAAGGAAAGCGTCAGCAGCATCACAACTATTACCTTGAAATTTTCGATTAATACTGAAAACGATAGCCTTTTCTGGAAAATCTAGAATACTTTACAGAACCATTTTGACTGAAAATGTAACCTACATGACCACTCTTCTAAATATTGGTATTCTACATTTTCCAGAAAAGGCTATCGTTTTCAGTAGTAATCTATAATTTCAAGGTAATAGTTGTGATGCTGCTGACGCTTTACTTCCAGATCTAGGATGTTGTAGCCTTGGTGTTTAAAAGAGTGGTTATGTAGCTTGCTTTTCTAGTCAAAATGGTTCTGAAATGTATTCTAGATTTTCCAGAACAAACTGTCGGCCTTTTAACCTAACACAACTAAATACCTCACATACAGTTTATCCTCCCACATTTGAATCACTTGTTCCAGATCTAGGACTTTGAAGCCTTGGTGTTTAGAAGAGTGGTCATGTAGCTTACATTTCCAGTTAAAATGGTTCTGTAATGTATTCTAGATTTTCCAGTAAAGGCTATCGTTTTCAGTATTAATCGAAAATTTCAAGGTAATAAATAGTTGTGATGCTGCTGACTCTTTCCTTCCAGATCTAGGATGTTGAAGCCTTGGTGTTTAGAAGAGTGATTATGTAGCTTGCTTTTCTAGTCAAAATGGTTCTGAAATGTATTCTAGATTTTCCAGAACAAACTGTCGGCCTTTTAACCTAACACAACTAAATACCTCACATACAGTTTATCCTCCCACATTTGAATCACTTGTTCCAGATCTAGGACTTTGAAGCCTTGGTGTTTAGAAGAGTGGTCATGTAGCTTACATTTTCGTCCAAATGGTTCTGTGATGTATTCTAGATTTTCCAGAAAAGGCTATCCTTTTCAGTATTAATCGAAAATTTCAAGGTAATAAATAGTTGTGATGGTGCTGACGCTTTCCTTCCAGATCTAGGACTTTGAAGCCTTGGTGTTTAGAATAGTGGTTATGTAGCTTACATTTCCAATCAAAATGGTTCTGTAATGTATTCTAGATTTTCCAGAACAAACTGTCGGCCTTTTAACCTAACACAACTAAATACCTCACAAACAGTTTATCCTCCCACATTTGAATCACTTGTTCCAGATCTAGGACTTTGAAGCCTTGGTGTTTAGAAGAGTGGTCATGTAGCTTACATTTTCGTCCAAATGGTTCTGTAATGTATTCTAGATTTTCCAGAAAAGGCTATCCTTTTCAGTATTAATCGAAAATTTCAAGGTAATAAATAGTTGTGATGGTGCTGACGCTTTCCTTCCAGATCTAGGACTTTGAAGCCTTGGTGTTTAGAAGAGTGGTTATGTAGCTTACATTTCCAATCAAAATGGTTCTGTAATGTATTCTAGATTTTCCAGAAAGGGCTATCGTTTTCAGTATTAATCGAAAATTTCAAGGTAACAGTTGTGATGGTGCTGACGCTTTCCTTCCAGATCTAGGAGTTTCGTGTTGACTGTTTTTCAGAAAAACACTTTCACATAACTGTCTACATATTAGTCGTGGGTCGTAACGTGTTTTAAGCGTAACTGTAACATACGTAGTTTCGGGGATACGCGTAACTAGTTTCGAAACTGCGTATTTTTGTAAGTAGTTATTTCTGTATAGAAGCTGTATTTTCTATGTTACAACAAGTAATAGGGTATTATGAATTATGATTAACAATATTGTTATCAAATACCTAATATTTTTAAATATCTATTTCATGATAATGTTTTTTGTATATTTTATCAAATTTAACTTTCCTTCATATCAAAGTTATTTAATTGAAGTTTTCACACTATGTATTTACTTTTACACTATTTACTTTGTCTACTTACTCTAACTATTAATATTTTGTTCACAAACAAATTTATTAAAAAAAAATTAGTGTAAACAAATAAAATAAAACAATCAACTTGAGATTCCTCAATCATGAACTAAACGAACAAAAAACCAAGCAAATTAACAAAAGAAATCGAGATCGGGTGAAGGTCACAATTTCTAGCAAATCAAAATAATATAAAAAACTTTCTCCCTTAACTCAACTGCATTGCGTACATAATCGTATGAGTTTTGTAATATGAGATATGAACACAGACAAGCAAGCAAGTGCTACGATAAAGTATGATATGAGGTGTAAAGAGTGTATAGCTCTCTCTTTTTGGTAAGTCTTATCCCGAACGTGTACGAGCGAGCGAGACTAGATTGATTGTTGAACGAAACGAAACTGCTTACGTAGTTACGTATCGTGTATTCGGGTGTCATACATTTTCTTCAACGAAACTACGTATACGATTATCAGCCTTGTAAGCAGTTTCAGAAACCGATTACGTTAAATAACGCCCACGACTACTACATATAACATTTTAACTAAACATCAAATAACCAATGTGACCTCACATCAATGTCATCATTTATCTTTGAAAACGTATATGGAAGATTTTTATTTTTTTACTGTAAAAGATATTTTTTCAGGTATATTATGTATTATATTTCCCTGAAACATATTGTTTTACTTACATTTAATCGACTTTATTATATTATATTTTTAATTTGGTCGGGTTATAAAAGGCCGACAGTTTGTGGCCGCTAACTTCACACCGGTGGCCGCGAATGCCGCTGACGGGATTCTACATTTCCCGGTCGAGGAAGGCGCGGTTTGTAAATTCCGCCCATACTAAGACCAACCTTTATTGACCGGTCTGTAATCAAAGGATCCAGTGTTGCAGTACAATATTTCCACGTGAATGAACGTGGGGAACTTGTGCAATTTATTTACAATGCTTTCTTCGTTCTTTATTATCTAGCCATTCTCACGGCTTTACCTATGTAAATGTCTGTGGCGATTTTAAAATACTTAGTTTTTTATTACTAGCTTTTCTCCTCGGATTTACCTGCGTAATGTGGCGACTTTAAAATACTTAGTTTTTTATTAACTAGCTTTTCTCCTCGGATTTACCTGTGTGATATGGCGACTTTAAAATACAGTTTTTTATTAACTAGCTTTTCTCCTCGGATTTACCTGTGTGATATGGCGACTTTAAAATACTTAGTTTTTTATTAACTAGCTTTTCTCCTCGGTTTTAGCTGTGTAATATGGCGACTTTACAAAAGTAAGTTATTTATTAAATAGTCTTTATTCCGGGTTTAACATGACAATTTTGAAATACTTAATTTGACATCGATTTTAAAATCCAAGATGGCGGCATGTGACATTTATTTAAAAATAGACACTATAACCGATTTCGACTAATTTTAGGGTTCTAAATTCGAATTTGACATCGATTTTAACATGACATGACCAGATTTTTAAAAGCTTATATCTCCGCAACCCTAAGTGTTAGATATGTCATGTTTGTACTCAAACTTCATGCCCCGGCGAGATCTAAGTCATTACAGAACCAGATTTTCAAAAGCTTATATCTCCGCAACCCTAAGTGTTAGATATGTCATGTTTGTACTCAAACTTCATGCCCCGGCGAGATCTAAGTAATTACAGGACCAGATTTTCAAAAGCTTATATCTCCGCAACCCTAAGTGTTAGATATGTCATGTTTGTACTCAAACTTCATGCCCCGGCGAGATCTAAGTAATGGACAACATTTCATTTTTTTAATCACCCATTTTTATTACTTTAATTAAAAATATATTAAAAAATAAGTTACACGTATTTTTATATTTTATTTTTTGTTGAGTTTTTATATTTTTAATTTAATTATGAATTTTTATAAATTCTGAGGACTTATAAACTAAAAACCTTAGCTAGGACTAAAATTAAGAAATATAAACTGTCACCCAAAGAAAGTGACTGATAGTGTCAGTCAAGCCACAGAGTATACGTTATAGAAATGCAAAGAGTATAATATACCGTGTTCCAAATAGGTGTTGCCGTAGCCGGAACTCAAATCGCCCACAACATTATTCATAATGTATATAATAATACTAGCTTTTGTCCGCAGTTTCACTCGTAAATATATTTCCTGTGATAGCCCATTCGAAACTAGCAAAACTTCCAAAAAATATTATATAAAAGAAGTATTTTTATAATTATATTTAAAGAATAATTATTAATTTAGCTTCAAATGGAATAAAAATGGGTAAAATTAATAGAAGGCAACACCTGAGTTCAATAACTAACAACTTTGCCAACAGACATTAGTATTTTTAAATTAGAGGGTTAGCACAGATTAGGGCACCTATTAATCCTTATTTTTCAATATTTCAGTATTTTTAAAATAACTCGAAAATTAAAGCATATAAAAAATAAAAAAAAATAAAAATAAGCTTTCTAGCATGTAATCTCCAAACGGTTTTCGAATTTTGGTACCTTACGAAAAATGAAATGTTGTCCATTACAGGACCAGATTTTCAAAAGCTTATATCTCAGCAACTAAGTGCTAGATATGTCATGTTTTAGATCTCGCCGGGACATGAAGTTTGAGTACAAACATGACATATCTAGCACTTAGTTGCTGAGATATAAGCTTTTGAAAATCTGGTTCTGTAATGACTTAGATCTCGCCGGGGCATGAAGTTTGAGTACAAACATGACATATCTAGCACTTAGGGTTGCGGAGATATAAGCTTTTGAAAATCTGGTTCTGTAATGACTTAGATCTCGCCGGGGCATGAAGTTTGAGTACAAACATGACATATCTAACACATAGGGTTGCGGAGATATAAGCTTTTGAAAATCTGGTTCTGTAATGACTTAGATCTCGCCGGAGCATGAAGTTTGAGTACAAACATGACATATCTAGCACTTAGGGTTGCGGAGATATAAGCTTTTGAAAATCTGGTTCTGTAATGACTTAGATCTCGCCGGGGCATGAAGTTTGAATACAAACATGACATATCTAGCACTTAGGGTTGCGGAGATATAAGCTTTTGAAAATCTGGTTCTGTAATGACTTAGATCTCGCCGGGGCATGAAGTTTGAGTACAAACATGACATATCTAGCACTTAGGGTTGCGGAGATATAGCTTTTGAAAATCTGGTTCTGTAATGACTTAGATCTCGCCGGGGCATGAAGTTTGAGTACAAACATGACATATCTAACACTTAGGGTTGCGGAGATATAAGCTTTTGAAAATCTGGTTCTGTAATGACTTAGATCTCGCCGGGGCATGAAGTTTGAGTACAAACATGACATATCTAGCACTTAGGGTTGCGGAGATATAAGCTTTTGAAAATCTGGTTCTGTAATGACTTAGATCTCGCCGGGGCATGAAGTTTGAGTACAAACATGACATATCTAACACTTAGGGTTGCGGAGATATAAGCTTTTGAAAATCTGGTTCTGTAATGACTTAGATCTCGCCGGGGCATGAAGTTTGAGTACAAACATGACATATCTAGCACTTAGGGTTGCGGAGATATAAGCTTTTGAAAATCTGGTTCTGTAATGACTTAGATCTCGCCGGGGCATGAAGTTTGAGTACAAACATGACATATCTAGCACTTAGGGTTGCGGAGATATAAGCTTTTGAAAATCTGGTTCTGTAATGACTTAGATCTCGCCGGGGCATGAAGTTTGAGTACAAACATGACATCTAGCACTTAGGGTTGCGGAGATATAAGCTTTTGAAATTCTGGTTCTGTAATGACTTAGATCTCGCCGGGGCATGAAGTTTGAGTACAAACATGACATATCTAACACTTAGGGTTGCGGAGATATAAGCTTTTAAAAATCTGGTCATGTCATGTTAAAATCGATGTCAAATTCGAATTTAGAACCCTAAAATTAGTCGAAATCGGTTATAGTGTCCATTGTTAAATAAATGTCACATGCCGCCATTTTAGATTTTGAAATCGATGTCAAATTAAATATTTTAAAGTCGCCATATTACACAGGTAAATCCGAGTAGAAAAGCTAGTTAATAAATAACTAACTTTTGTAAAGTTGCCATATTACACAGGTAAACCCGAGATAAAAATAAAGTTAAATAGCACACTCACAGGAAGAAGTGACGAAATATATATTATACGCGCCACGCACATAAAGAAGTTTATTATTTTATTGTTTTTAGGAAATAATTATTCTTATGCTTGCAACATTAATATCTCCCTCTCTCTCTGCTATCGCGTTTTCTTTTTGTGCTCCTATTGGTCTATATTGGTATGTATATAAGATAAGGGTTGAAGAATGTGGGAGGGTCTTAAATTAAATGGCGGCTTAAAAATGGGCATTTCTATTATTTCTGGCCCAATCAGTGCTCATCTCTCTATATATCACCATAACTGCTGGGCCGTTATTTGTCAGGCCGAAAAATGTTTGGGTGGTCTTTGAGTGGACTCCCGCTGACGCCGCGCCGCCTCAGAAACTAGCGCGCGTGTTCACAATTTTTGAAGCTGTGTGGAAACAATCCAGACACAGTGATCGAAAGAATTGTTACCTACTGAAGATGAAACGTGGGTTCACCATTATGACCCTGAGAGCAGGCAAGAGTTGAAGTAGTGGCATATTAGAGAATCAGCACATCCCAAGAAATTCAAGGTCGTTCCTTCGGCTGGAAAGGTCATGGCCACTATATTTTGGATTGGTTGTGATTAGTCAGCGATTATTAAGACATATCACAGTCGGCGGGATAATCTTAGCTACCGATTTATCGGCATATACTATTGCACAGAAGAAATTAAAGTGTCAGTTCTCACTGCTAAGGAGCTTGGCTTACTTCAAGTTGTTAAGAAGTTTGTATCTGAAAGGCTCACCAACAGCAGGTTTACAAGCTTCTACTTCTAGTCTAACTAACGGGGAGATCTCTTGTATGAAGACCCCGACAATAATTCGCCCGTCGTTGATGCTTTGCAGTTCGATAAAGTCGAGTATGTAGATTACGAATGTCTCGAAGAATCCAAAACTATTTTTTTTCGGAAGAGGGTTATTTTCATCCCTAAAGTTTTAAATTGCCTATATCTCCCGATAGAGAAGTCCTACGGCCAAAAATCATTCCCAACATAGCATTGTCTGTTATTGAAGTACAAGTATGTAAAGAAATCCCGGACTTTTTCCTTTCAGGGGGCCCGCTATATACACAGAAAAAAATTGTATGGCGTTGGTCGATGATACTTTGCACTTCGATAAAGTCGAGTATGTAGATTACGAATGTCGAAGAATCCAAAACTTTTTTTTTCGGAAGCTTTTTTTTTTTATCCCTAAAGTTTTCAATTGCCTATATCTCCTGATGGAGAAGTCCTACGTCCAAAGTTTCTTCCCTACATATCATTGTCTGTTATTGAAGTACAAGCATGTAAAGAAATCCCGAACTTTTTCCTTTCAGGGGGCCCGATATACATAAAGAAAAAGTTTGTATGGAGTTGGACCACATACTTGTCACAGATGATTTAAATGAGATTTGATAGATCTCAACATAAGTATCATTTTTCATTATGGAGTCAAAAAAAATCATCCAGTAAAAAAAAAGTTACACGTATTTAAAAGGGAGTAATTTTTTTTTAAATTGCTCAGGTATAAAATTACAGTAACTGCGGTAGAATCTTTGACAGTACCTATGTATTCTATTACAAACGTTGAATAACATTGTCATAAAACCAAATATTTTTAAAATCCGTCTCAGGGTTCTCGAAATAGACATTTCTATTTGTCACCTTTTCATTGATAATATTTCAAATGGACTAGTTTACTATATTTAATGTTTGAAAATATAAATTATGGCAAAATAAAACAAATTGTTCAGGAGAAATTGAGATATTTCAGAAAATTACAAAATTTTAAAGATGTGCTTTGATTAAATTAATTTAATTTTCATATGTTTTGAATATATTTAATTTAACTTTGAACTTAATTTTGAGCACAATAAAAAGTATTGTGTTTTTTTGTGTCAAATCTGATTTAAAACTAGATTTACTAGAAATGTGGTGCAAGCCGCCCTAAATAACTTTCTTATTAAACTAATCTTTGGTTCAAGAGAAAGAGAAGTGGAAACATTGCATTTTCATAATCCGTCCCAGGGTTCTTAATATTCAGTTCTTGATATTTTCGTTAATATTTCAAATGGACAAGTTTTCAATTTTTTATTATTGAAAATATAAATTAGGGCAAAATAAAACAAAGTGTTGAAGAAAAATTTATATATCTCAGAAAACGACGAAGTCTTTAAAAATGTGCTTTGAGTAAATAAATTTAATTTCAATTGTTTTCAAGATATTTTGAAGATATCCGCAATTTCAATTGCTAACTTTGAACTTAATTTTGCGCGCCATGAAATGTATTGTATTTTTTTTGTATTAAAAAAACACAATACTTTTTATTGTGCTCAAAATTAAGTTCAAAGTTAAATTAAATATATTCAAAACATATGAAAATTAAATTAATTTAATCAAAGCACATCTTTAAAATTTTGTAATTTTCTGAAATATCTCAATTTCTCCTGAACAATTTGTTTTATTTTGCCATAATTTATATTTTCAAACATTAAATATAGTAAACTAGTCCATTTGAAATATTATCAATGAAAAGATGACAAATAGAAATGTCTATTTCGAGAACCCTGAGACGGATTCAATCCCCTCTACTCGCCCATAGAGACGAACCGCAACCAGGGATCCCAACTTCGGGGTTTTTTCCCTAAATTTAGGGGGTAAATAAATGTGATGGGATTTTTAAGGGGCTTTTTGATTTACGAGTACAGGCCCTGGGATAACTAAAAATAATTTAATATTCAAATGTATAATTTATAAATGAAGAATATTATAAAAAATGTTAAGGGGGATTTCAATGTAATTTTGTGATTTTAGAGGTTCTTGACTTAAAAAATAAAAAATAAATTATATATATTTATAATAAAGATTTTTTTTTTTTGGAGTGGGAAACATTGCTCGCAACAAACCTTCGGTTCAACTTGGCCTTGAACGGTCGTGGCAAGTCGTCGGTCTTGGTGGGTGGTTTTCTGATCTGAACCATCACTTTGGTTGAGTCGGCGGTCGGACAGTGTAGCAGTCGTTTTAGGCACTGGCTGTGATTCGAACGGCTATATTGTAGGTAATAAAATAGTTAATTTTTACTAAAACATTTAGACGCTCCTTCCAATGAAAGTATATCCTTTTTTTATCAGTTATTGGCAAACAGTATATCGGAAGCACAGTGAAGTTCAGTGAACTACTGAGTGCGATTGGCATACACCCCTTGAGTGAAAGCAGCATAGCTAAGCGTCTACACACGGCCCTAAAATCGGTGGCAATATCGGGGCAGATAGATAGATCCTAGATAGATAGACGCCCTAGATAGATCCCTTGATCGCCAATACGAACCCACGATTTAAGGGGGCGATTATCGGGCTAGGGAGCATTGTCGCGTCGCCGCGTCGTGTGTAGCGAAATCGGGGCGATTACCCGGTTACCCGCAGCTGTGTATGATCTATATTCTAGTCTACGGGCGTAACGTATAAAGTAAAGAAGCGTCATTAATATGCCTATTACACTATACAATTTTTAGAAAATCTATTTAGAAAATAGGAAGATGTAATTGCAGTTAGGACAGTTAGCATCCTATTTAGAACAGTTAGGAAGGCCCGACCGCTCTGTTTCCTATTTAGGTTACGATTCTTCCTATTTAGGACGACTAGTTGGCAGTTGGAAGGCGCCCGTGCTTCGCATCAGACGTGTAGCGCGCGCGCAGCCACAGAGCAAGTAAAAATGACAACTATTCCATCAGCGGCGGCGGCAATGCCTGCCGAAAGAGAAATTTTATTAAAATTAATAGAAGTTTATAGGGAGATGCCATACCTACATTTACGAGTTTTAGAGGTTTTAGCAGTCTCTGTACGAGATACGAGAAAATTAAACACTTTTATACGAAATATAAACAATGTTAACTGCCCGCGCCACTTATCCACGCTAGTAGTAAGAACATAATCATTCCATAAATGAATAATTTTAATTGTATTGGTTTTGACTATAACTATTAAATTGTAAATCACTTATTATTTGTTTCTTTTGATAGCCTTATAGTCCCAAACTCAGGGAATAAAACTACATCAAACTGAATAGTGTAAATTTTGGATATTGTGAGATTTTTTTAAGGACCCTTGGCTCTCAGTCATCTTGTATCTGTCAAAAATATGGTAAATCTAAGTTAATCCTGGAAACGTGAGTTTATTTATACAAAATCTCCTCACCCCAAAAGGATTGTTATTATTTGAAATTGGATTCAGCCATATTTTTATTATTCATGGGTTCTAAAGAGCCGTTGTTTTCGATACCCGAAGGCACTGCTCGTATCGAAAACAACGGCTCTTTAGAACCCATGAATAATAAAAATATGGCTGAATCCAATTTCAAATAATAACAATCCTTTTGGGGTGAGGAGATTTTGTATAAATAAACTCACGTTTCCAGGATTAACTTAGATTTACCATATTTTTGACAGATACAAGATGACCTTGACCACCGCCCCTTAAACTTATACTTGTACGAGATTATGTAACGGAAAGTACGAGATATTTGGCAACCTTGGTACAAGAAAAACATCTGGCATCTGACAACCCTGCGTCTGTCCGATTTAGTGTAGTGTGATCGCTAGCTTCCTACTTAGGTTCCTAACTGTTCCTAAATAGATTTTCTAAAAATTGTATAGTGTAATAGGCGTTTAAAAAAAATGTTTTTGGGTTTTCCCACAGACTAGATTATACACTATACAGGCATATGTTTTCCCTTTGCAATGCACTGTTGCGCAAATATGCGTTTTAAGCAGTTGCAAATAGAGTAGAGATTGTAAGTACGACGTAATGAGTCAGAACTCGGAGTCATGAGCTGTCAGTGTCATCATCATACGTGAGCAAAGACCACCAAGGAAGGAGTATTTACTCTCTGTGAAGTGTGAAGGAGTACGTACAGCAAAGCAAAGAATATAATATGTACCTACCTACTCTCTAAAATTAGTAAACAAATAATTATTGTGTAATTATTAATAATATACTACCTCTTCTCGCTTCCGTGTATTGTTGTGTGGAGTGCGTGTGTGCACTGTGCAGCCACAGCAGCATAGACTATTGCCACTACAAGGTAGCCAGCAACCCTACCCAAGATGAGCGGGTTCTCCCTGCTGGTGGTGCCCAGCAAGACGTCCCCGGAAGTGGATCTCGAGCGGGCGGTGACGGCAGCGGCCGGCGAGGAGTTCCGACAAGAGGCCCGCGAGCTGTCCGCCTTGCGCAGTGCAGCACTGCTAGGTAGTTTGCCAGCCCTCACAGCCTACTTGGACCAGGTGACGGCCCTGGAGTCCCGCCTGCCGGCCGGCGACCTGCACGCTCCCTTCAAGTGGCGCGACGCCTTCGACCGCGGCTCACTGTTCGCCGCGCGCCGCTCTGTCAGTGAGTCACACAACATTCTTATTTCGTCTAATTACATTTGCACCAAAATAATTTATCTTACTTTGAAGGGGCTGGCATTTTGATAGGATATAGATGCAATGTAATGGACACTCCACAGCTGAGTGCCTGATGGTGCAGAGTGCAGACTGCAGGTAGATCTAACATTATATGCATATTGCCAGAATGTGGACCAACAATTTTATCATTAGTAATTCTTTTTCATGTTTTGCATTGCTTGATGATTACCTGACCCGGATGTGCAATTCAGGTTCAGGTAGTATATAACATGAGACAATCTTACTTTTGTTGCATGTTCTTCCTACATTGTTGTGAATAAATAAAAATAAAGACAAATAACACAGGTCTACAGTTAACTATTTTTGAATATGTTGTTTATTGTGATACTATGGCCAGATCAGGACTTGATGGCTGACAATGGCTGCTCTACTCCAAGACCTCTGACTCTGATTGAGAGCCAACTGGCACTTCAACCATAGAAAATTAATATAATTTACCGATTATTCCTGTATACATTGATCAGATACTGCCAGTGGAAGAACCCTTGTTACCGATCATACTCTACATTGATGGAATAAATATTGATCAGTGACGCAAATCATCGGAACCAGTGATGGAGCCATAATAAAATAAGAAGAAGAAGAAGAATGGCTGCTCCTCTGTGCTGATGAAAATTGGCAAATTGCTTTTAATAATTTTGTGTAGCCTTGGCTCGATGTGATGGTGCAGAATCCTGTAAAAAATTCCAGTTCTTGTTGGCAAAAAAAGTGGTAGACAAGAATGTTACGACTGCCTCCAAAATGCAAATCTGATAATTTAGTGCCTTGACATTGACACCCCACCATAGTACGAGTCTCGTCTCGTATGTAATGAATGAACATGAACAGTAGCACGGTAGCTATGTCTTTCTGTTAGTTAAACTTTTCTTGTATTGTAAATATTTCCACATGAGTGAACAAGATTGTGCCTCTTTAACAACTTGTAACATCTTTCAAGTGGTCATTTTTGCAGGCGATCATTTATTTGATTAACTTTTCTCAGACTAAAGGACCTCATTTTGAGATTATACTTTAATATCAAACTTACAGATATTCAATGTTGGTCTAGAGTTGGCTTTCTAGATCAACTTGCTTCTTTTGTGTCCGACATGGATTTCTATAAAGTCGCTTCTGGGTCAATGTGATTCTTGGACAATCATTAGTAGACTGGGTCCCTAAAGCTCTTCAAGGTATAATAAGAGAAGTTTAGGTCATTCCTAAACTTTTCAATTGATTAAAAATCACCACAGGTTTTTTCCCACTTCATGTAATGAAATTACAGTTCATAAATGTTTAGTTCCCACCATTTGGACAAAAGAAATAATCAATATAAATTTATTACATATAATTTTCATATTCCAAATTAGAATTGCAACAAGTTCTTATTTCATACATATATATAGGTACCAGGAAGGTTCTTGAGGGGTGGCCTTAGATGGGCAGAAGGTATTAATTTTAATTTTACCAGCAGTAAAAAGCAATCGTAAAAACAAACACCAATAAATCAACTATAATAAATATACAAGTTATATTGAACTCGAATTACATATGCGTAAACATTCCCCCACTTTTTCGTTGAGAGCTCAAGAACGTCCCGGTACCTGTACCTTCACACCTGTTTTCAAAAGGGGTAGGCAGAGAGTAATCTTTTCATACTTCTCTTGCTTCATCCACATCCATACATTGTTTCATACATGGCACTCAGGGATATAGAAGTGAAAGATTTTTTAGAATCGGTGCAGTAGTTTGAGAAATAACCCCCTACAGGCCTACATCCAACTTACAATAATATTAGTATTTGTTTGGGGAATGTTAAGTAATAGTTTGTGTTATACTATGTTTGCAGCCGAGAGCTCGCTGTTGTACGAGAGAGTCTGTGTGATGTTCAATGTGGGAGCCGCGTTGAGTGCAGCCGCCGCCGCGCAGGGAGTAGGGGACGATGCGGCCCTGCAGGGCGGGGCCAGGTTACTGCAGCAGGCGGCCGGCGTGTTCGACAAGTTGAGGTCCGACGTGCCGGTCGCGGTCCGACAGGAGCCCACGCCCGACCTGCGGCCCGACACGCTCGCGGCTCTCTCCGCGCTCATGCTCGCGCAGGCTCAGGACGCGCTCGTGCTCA
Organism: Nemapogon koenigi; assembly: GCA_963924495.1. NCBI lineage: Eukaryota > Metazoa > Arthropoda > Insecta > Lepidoptera > Tineidae > Nemapogon > Nemapogon koenigi. The sequence continues at coordinate 17,542 of CAWUQD010000004.1, forward strand.
AGTGTGTCAGAGACCGCGCTCCGCCCGCCGTCGTCGCTCGTGTGGCCGCCCACGCCGACGATCTCTACGGAGCCGCAACGCGCGCGCTCGACCGCGAGCCGGGACGCTCTCTGTGGGACCGAGACTGGCCGCCCGCCGCGCTCGCCAGGCAACTCGGGCTGCGGGCGCTGGCTCACGAGCAGCAGGCGGCCGTGTGTCGAGAGCGGCGCGATGTCGGGGAGGAGATCTCGCGGTTGCGGGCCGCCGCTGAGCTGTGGCGAGGGTCGGGAGGGCGCGCCGTCACCGGCTTCGAGGAGCACGCGCGTCGTGCCGCCACCCAGCTCGCCGCCGCCGAGAAGGACAATGACTTTATTTACCACGAGCGAGTGCCGCCCGCCGACAGTCTGCCGTTGCTGGAGCGCGCCCCTATCGCCCGATC
>CAWUQD010000005.1:0-18900 GCA_963924495.1 Nemapogon koenigi
ATACAAGAACTTATGTTGTGCAGCATCATTTGTTTGGTTTGAAACGGTTAAGCTTTGTTCAAATCACCAACCTCAGCAATGAATAATAAAGTATACCTATATAAATTATTGTGTTTATAATGAGAAATATCAATGGGAAGCTATTGTTGGCTATAATCTTAAAGCCACCGCTATTGTTTTGGTTTGTTTGATAATTAATTTTCCTTTACAGTGATGAAATTTGGGAAATTAATCTCGCGCGATCTCAACTCTCGAATCAACTCTGTCATACTTAAATTACCCGTCTGAAGGGAAGCCGATGCTTGGACACGATTACACTTCAAACTTGTGTTAGAAATATTTAATAAGTAAATATAAATAGATAACATTTTTGCCCTTGTTGATTTTCTTAGGATGTTATACTAGGTCGGTTCTATGAAACATAAAAAAAATGATTCTACGCCATACTAGATTTCCGCTTAGGATTTGCCTATGGAGCCCATATTAGCTTTCAGCCCCTATTATGGTCTCTAGACATACAAAATTCCATAGAAAAAAGTTCTTCAGTCTTTTTTAAGTTTTCCGGGCAACTTTTCCAATTTTTCTTTCCCTAAAAACCTTGTTCAGACTTTACCAACATTTAAATTTTGCCAAATCGGTCCAGCCGTTATCAAGTGCGCGCTACCAACGAACAGCATTTAATTTTAATTTATAAAGATTATTTTACTGTTATACATTTTGTTTTTGGTAATTTTCTATGTAAATCGTACGGCTGTTACTACAAAATTTAGCAAGTAAAATAAGACGAATAACTGCGTTTAATTAAGTCAACCTAGTAGAAATAATTATAGATTTAATTCAGTATTCAGTTCAGATAGTTCAATTTCCATAAAGTTTTGCTACATTTACAATACTAAAACAAACATTACATGCGAAAGGTGGTTCTAGAAATATGAAGTAAATAATGCTTAGTAAGCTGCAAGGCTAGCACAAGGTTTTGTTTACTTAGGACTGAGATACATTGTCGGAGACAGCTGTTGTTGACAATAGCTGCCTTTATGCGCTCTGAGTTATTCGTCAGGGATGACTTTTAATAAGTAATTTAACATAATAAATCTGATAATCACATCAGAACAAGTCACGGGTTAAAGATTTAAAGAAAAATTATTGTGTTGTTGCTGCTTTTGGGTGGATGGGTGGGTTATAATAGCTAAATGACAGATCTGAATGAAGCGATGAATGAAACGCTCTAACAAAAGTAAAGTCGATAGCAAGTACTAGTCCTTAGCAATAACCGTAAACTTCTCGATTCAATTAACCACTTTTTATTTTATGTCGGTATTACTAACAAAATTGAAAACATTTATATTCATACACTACCTTATTTATACAAAAACTGGTGAGGAAATTAACAGCCCTTACCTTCGAGATGTTATTTGCATTCATAGGTCGCTGTACTTGGTTAGATGTTTGGCTGTCTCTCTCTTCACCACACTTCTTCTTCTTAACGGGTTTACATATACAATTATTGTCTTTGTGTTGGCGTTATTTTGAGTGGGCGGCGCGGCGGCTCGACCGATGCGTATAGCGCGACTCGACCGTTATCGACACGGATCTACCGTATACACCGGTGCGTTGCGGTTAACGTCTCGATATCCACTGACGGGCCGTTATAAGAAAAACGGAGGGTAGGTAGGGAAATATGTTAAAAAATGTATGGTGTGTTGTATGTGTTACTGTGTAACACAAAATTGGCCTAACCAAAAACAAGACAACAATAAATTCAATGTCAAAAGTTAAGTTAGTAGTTAATATTTTTTTTATTAATTGTATTTTTTTTATTAATCATATAATTATATTTTTTACTAAAATGTAAGAATATGTATATAATGTGATGAAATGAAACGAGACTTTATGCAAATATAATATAACTTATCTCAACATAATGTATACATAAACTCCTAAACTACGGATACACGAAAGACCGTGATGGCCCAGCTCATCCACCGCTTCTCCACGATGGCAGCGATAAGACACAATTAATTTAGAGCCCCTAGGCGATTCTCATTGTGTTCCGCTGTAGCAGGCGAGTATGTGATGGTATGGCTCAGCAACAGCGCGCCCGCTCTACATCATTAGTTGACGTTTGTAGTAAATCATTCTGTACTAATGTGCAAAGTGGCAAACAAACGTTGTTAAATATCTAGGTCAAAATAATAATACCGAACTGCCTAGTTTCATGCCGGGAGAATATTTTAATGCCTCAACTTACCTATTGGAAGCCTGTTTATTAATTTGACATTATTAACAAAGTATTCAAATTACTAACTTAAATTACCAATCACTCACTTTTGAGACCCAGCTCTAACATTTCAATTAAATCTGCTGTACACGACGCTAGCTTGTTATTGTATGTAATCATGTAGGTATAGGTACTCGTACTTACCCACTTTGCGGCTACAAAGGATTCTAACACGATTTAAAATGTTGGTCTGGATAGAAATAATTTTAGCCAGTTAATAAGGTACCTGCCTAAGCGTAATTCAAGTATACATATTTTAATTTCAATCGTTATTATTACATCGTAATATATTTCCATAACATGAATGAAATGTGGTAGAAACTTTTGACGCAGGCTGTACTTGTTGATATGTATCATATATGAGCACGCTAATCCAAGTTTAAATATAATAATCTAAGATTATGCAAAATAGGTACTTGGTTATCCGATATAACCAACAAATCTCTAAGCTCACTACGTGCTTAACTACTTGAAGGGGTTTCAAGGTGGTAACTTTGAGATAAAGTTCTTACAGAGAGAAACTGATTTTATTTGCAAAAAATGTGGAATACGAGATTAGATAACTAAAAACAAATATTTTTAGGGGTGCCTTTCGGCATGCGGGTACCATGTCACCGGGAGCCAGGGTACGCAGCCCATGACACATAATTTGTCATCTTTACTAGCTTTCTACCTCCGACGTCGCCCTTGGAAATTTTCGAATTACAATCAAAATTGTTTTCCAATACAAACATTTCTACCTCTTTTCAAGTAAATTTGATCAGAAAAATATAATTTCCTTTACAAACATTGTCACCACTTTTCTTTAATTAATTTTATTCGAGAAATCCCTTTTTAAACGATTCCTACAATATAAAATCACACCGTCTCCAAATTTCAAATTTAGCACTCGGCGATGATGAGTCAGTCAGTCAGGACTATGCCTTTTATGTACTAACTTTCCAACCCCTGTTCCGTCCTTGGAAATGTTTGAAATAAAATGACGTCCGATTCCTGAGATTAGCGGTTTTAGTGATAATGAAGTGGCTTTGAAATCGAAAATCGGTCATTCATTCTAGTCCAGTTTTTCCAAAAAGTATATTATTATTCTACACTTGCCTTCATAGAAATGGAAAAAATTTAAGACGCTGTGTCTTGATTAAATAAAGAGTGAAGAAGGAAAAAAAATGACGTGTGCTGTATGGACTCAGTTCCTTTGACTGATCCTGAAAAGGAACAAATAACAAAAAGAATAAGACATATCTAAAAATCCATCAAAGCCCGATGGAGCCATAACACGAAAAAAATGAATAGAATAGAATGTAAAAAATAAAATTGCAGGTCTTCCTTTTGTTTCATTGATATTGGCAGGAAATAATTAAAAGATTGAAAAGATCCCAATTAGTGTCTTGTCATATTTATAAAAATAGATAAGTGCAACACCACTTTTTGTTGCAAATTTAATAAGAATGACAGTGAAAGCTGTTTTGTTGTGAAGTTTCTAGCTTGGTCTGAAGAATATGCACGAAGTTTTGCAAAGTTCCACAATCTTATTAGCAGAGTGAAAAAGGCTTGTCGCTCTAGTCTTACAAATAAATATTAAGAATTTTAATAATTTCAGAACACCTAAGAGACACACTATCAAAATAATTTTACGATGTATTCGACTAGAGTTTCTATACTATTCTATTCTATATATATATACGAAATAGCAATACTTTTATTTATTATTATTTTTGTGTCTGCACTTGCAAATTATCTTAGTGCGTAATCCGGTTAAGTCCCAAACCCCAACATAAAAATAATTAACCTAATCCGGCCTTTATAATAAAATTTCAGATTATAAAAAGATTCATTAGGAAACACGTTTTCAGTTTTACCTTGGCTTTTGAAGAGAAATCTCGTTATGGAAGCCTTATATTGTACTGTTGTATGCTTCTAGTTGTTGTTTCTAATTATTACGGAATCTAATTAATTTTTATTTTAATTAAAGGGTGGACTAATGAAACCTTCAGTATTATTCTGTTAGAACTCCATGAAATTGAAATTGTGTATTTAAAAGGTGTAGTAAAAAATATACAAAGTAGAGCATAGTATAATGGGAGTTTGTACATAGGTACTTCAATACAATATTTACATCGGAGTATTATGCTAGTTTCAGCACAATTTATATTTTTCAAGGTTTGACAAATAATAAAATAAAAACGGGCCAAGTACGAGTCGGACTTCCACACGCAGGGTTCCGTACCATCGTACAATAAAAGTAGTTTAGTAAAAAAATAATTGCCATTATTAAGATCGAGCATAAAAGGAAAAAAAAAATCTTGTATGGGGGGGTCCCTTTAATTTTTAACATTATTTTATGTTATTATTTGATGTTATAGCGGCCTTAGTAATAGACACTCTGTGAACATTTCAAGTGTAACTTATGGTCACTTAAGTGACTTATGGCAAAATGTCATTATGTCATTCACCTCGACAATGATCTCGTTATACTTTTGTAAGTAACATTCTTTCATTAAAAATGTATGTAATTTGCTTTCATATACAGGAAGATAAATTTATTTCAATGTGACATGTCATGCAATTACTTACACCACACAATTGGGCTACAATAGGTATAATTTCCTATTGCTCCATATAGATGACAATAACCCTGACAACTTAACTAATTGACAAAAACGTTTTCTTTTATAAAAGAAATTGAAAACACTATAATCAAATAAGTTCATTTCATTCTTTAGGATATGTACTTTTATTTTAAATAGATATCTACTAATGCACTATATTTTTTCTGGAATTTCCGAAGTTAATTAATTTTTATATTTAGAAGAGGAAATTATTAGAACAAGAAGCTTCTGACTAAGTATGTAAAAATACATAATTTTAATCCGACGAATTATACTAACAGGCCTCAGCTCTAAAACATATCATTGCGTTAAATAATATGAAAGATCTGTCTTACCTTGGGTACTCTTTGGTAACAAGCTTTTCGGGCACCTGTGAAAGTATAAAAAATATATCATCATCATCATAATACAACTGTCATGAACATAGTTAGAGAAAGTATTTCAGGAATAAAATACAAATTTTTCTCTATTTTCTCAAACACAAAAAAGAATTAACTATTTAGAAAACATACGAGCAGAGGATGCAAAAGCAAATGTAAGATGTACTAACCCTCACGTATTTTACATTAGTCATATTTTTTGGGGACATGAGGGAAAACTACATATGTAAATTTACATCGGGACATGTTTTCTTGTGAAATGACAAATTTCAAAAAGGTATGAATGTACTTTATTATGAAAATTTATTCCCAATACACTTTAATAAATAATTTGCTTTTCTGTTTTATTTAAAATATATAAAACCGTCATGTTGCTGACTGACTGACAATCAATATATACTTGTATGAAAACTAAAAGGTATAATCCTTAAGTAGCCAACGCACTGGTCCCGGTATCTCACAGAAAATTTTCGGTCCGGCCGCCGTATGATCGAGTTGAAGACAGGCCACACATTAGCAATGTATATCATACGATCTAGACACACAAGATTCGATTAAACAAAGGCGTGTGGATGTGTGTGTGTGTGTGACAAATCGTTCCGGTCATCGAAATCAACCACAAATACAACGATTTGAAAACGGATGGTGGATTGGACGAGTCTGTGGTGGATTTCTGTGAATCGTACGGCGACCGGCCGGGGATTAGACGAATGTGTGGCCACCTTAAGGGGGTGTAGAGGTACTAAGAAAGGATTATTCGAAAATTCCTAATACAACGAGTCGCGGGCAATTGCTAGTTTTTATATAAATGTCATTCTGTTCCGGAGCCTATTCTGAACAAAATGTATCCACACATACAGACATACATTTTTTATACAATAAAAATTTGATTTGTTGATTTTTTTATACTTTACAAAAGTTTCTTAAACATTTTTCAGTAAATTATGATAAACAGTGTGTTTTATAATGTTCCTACATAATATGAAAACGTCAATATCCATCAATATGTAATTTGGCACAGACTGCTTCCGAAGAACGATGGCCGCAAGCTATTGAAGCTTTATGAGACTATGACATATTGGTAATTGTTCATCAAAGCTTTATCTTTTATCGATTATGCTATAAATACGACAAAAAGACATATTTTTACGTCCTTGTTTGAATAGATCTTACATAAGAAAGAAAAATATTCAACACAAAGCTGTCTGTGATTTCAGAAATCAATAACACATTATTATTTAATATTTTGATCTATTTGTCTATCTATCTCAATGTTTGGTCAGAATACCTTATTAAACTTTCAGCGTTCATTATACCTACTTAAAATTTGCACTTTGTTTTATCTCGACAGGACAATTTTACCAATTTGTGTCCAAATAGTTATACTACTAGTATGCCTAAAATGGAACAAACGACATTTTGAAGGGTCCCGAATCGGGTGACCAGGCTAAATTAATTTGGCAGTACGATATTTTATTATAAAATATTGGCAGAGGGCGACCTAGGTGTACTTTAATCTATATAAATAAAAATTAAATACTTTTCTTTGGTAAGCTCATCACTTGAGAACGGCTGGACCGATTTGGCTATTTTTTTTTAAATCTTCGTAATAGTCTGAATAAGGTTTTTAGGGCAAGCAAAATTGGAAAAGTTACCGGAAAATTGGAAAATTCGGGAAAAACTGAAAGATAGGAGATGAAAGTTAATATGGGCTCCACGCGCATCGCCGAGCATGTATGAAAGGCATGATGAATATAAAAAAGGGGAAAAGTGGTTGTTAGATAGATAAGATAGATGTTTAAAAAAAAAATCAACCTATAGCTAATGTTTCGACGAAAATTTTGTAGTTCTTGTTCTTATGGAAACAAGAAACAGGGTCACAAAATAACTCGCAATGAAAAGTTTAAGTTTCCTTTACTGCTGTAATAACAACGTTGTAAACGGTAATTTGGGAGTTTGAACACGAATAATAAACATTAAATGGACTTGATAGGAGGGCTCTTGTTACAAATTAAAATACATTTCATTTAAAGAAAAAGGATAAAAGAAAATAAATACAAAGAGAGCAATTTAACTGACCGACAAAGTTGATATCAAATTTTTATGTGAGACCAGTTCATTTTTATTATGTAATGACTTCATAACAATAAAGTCAGCGTTTCCTTCAAATGTCGTACGATAAAAACGAGAAATGATTTCTTATATTTTATTCTTTCATTTTCTAGCAATTTACATTTTTATTATTATCTGTCTGGACTCTGAGTCTCTATTAAAATCTTTCAATAATTGAAAAGGTCATAGGCAAAAATATGCAATATATAAATAGGCAACGTATGGAGTCAGTGCCTGCCTGAAACACTGGCTGCAATGTCCACATTTAGCTAATTACTTATCTATAATAATATAATAGTTGCTGTGTCCATCTTAGAATTTCGTATCAGTTTTAAGATGCATTTGTTATAAGATGATATAGTCTGCTGGCGCTCTAACTGGCTGGCGTCTGGTAACGTCGCAATTAGATCGATATCAAATAATTACTACACCAGTATGCGTGTAAATGTGTAATCCTGTGGATTTTTCATCTTATATGAGTTACATCCAGGCACTGCACACGTAACCATAGTTAATCACGTCTATTAAACACTAAATTATACTTTAAAACAGGATATTTTACAAAAATAAGCGAAATTACTCTGACGCTAGGCTGTTACAGGCTGTTTCCGCATTCAAATTGCTTATAACATAAGCGTATCTATGCGCTTTCTCTTTTGCATTGCCAATCTACTTAGTGAGCGGTCGCGATTATAGTAAATCTATAAGTCCTACCTACTTAAATCGCGTACCTACCTTATAGGTATATAGAAAGAAATACACTTATCCAAGATCTGTAAAAAAATTGTAAATTCGGCTCACGAATTTGCTCGAATAAAAGAACAATAAGCAAAATGATGTAAGAAAAAAGTTAACAGTTAGGTACAACTTTGGACTTTAAGTTTTGTTCAATCTGAAAGAATTTTCTAAATTCATGAATTAATGTGTTATTGCTGATAGCAAAAGTATTTATAGGAGCAAAATTTATTTGCCCTTTACGGAAAAAATATTTTGTTAAATACTTGTCACTTAAAATATAATGGGACAATTTTTTTACTAATAAAATGAGATAGAAAAATAATAATCTTATCAGTTTGGCGAAATTTCGTTGAAAGAAAACTTACATTTAGTACCTACCTACTTACTATTACTTATTGTCTATCTATCATCAAACCTTTTATCCCAAGATGGGTAGGCAGAGACAATCAAATGTCATTTGTTACGATCCTGACATACCTCTTACGCTTTTTCATACATGCTCGGCTATTGTGTGACTTTTAATATTGACATGTTTTATATGTTCAATAAAAATACATCTAGGTCGTCCTCTGCCAGCATTTCCTTTTACTTCAGCCATACTTGTAGTACGCAATCATAATCCTAACTAATATTGTAAAGTGTTTGTTTGTTCTTCTTTCACGTCAAATCAGAGCAACAAATCGACGTGTTTTTTTTGTGAATGATAGTTTGGGTTAAATTTTTATGTCGCGGAAAGCGGAAAGCTAGTATGATATAAATTGTTAATGAGCCCTTAAGGGTCCTATATTGGGAATTTTTCTGGGATAAACTATTCCCAATTTCTCTGTAAATAATCCACCTGTGTCACTGTAATTTAGCACATAGTTACTTATTGAATATATCTAAGTGAAATAGCTCCTATTTTTTCAATGGGTTTTATTGATTAGGAAATATGGGTAGTTTAACTTTGCCCCTGCTGTGTCTTTCATAATCTATCACAAAACTCTATTTTTTTTAAAAGCACTGTTATACCATTACCCGTCAATTATATATGTCGAATTTTTTGGTAGCTTATTGAAAATTTAAAATAATAATTATTTTATTATTTTTTGCCAAATTAAAAAATCATAAAATATTTTTTTTTGAATTTTCAATAAGCTACAAAAAAAAGCGATATATATAATTGAAGAATAATGGTATAAGAGCGCTTTAAAAAAAATTTAGAGTTTTGTGATAGATTATGAAAGAGACAGAAAGGGCAGAATAATCCTTTATTCTACCACCCATATTTCCTATTAAATAAAACCAATTGAAAAAATAACGACTATTTCACTTAGATATACTGAATAAGTAACTATATGCTAAATTACAGTGACACAGGTGGAGTATTTACAGAGAAATTGGGAATAGTAATATCTCCATACAAATTCCCATTTCTTCGAAAAATTTTAAAAAAAAAGTATAGGACCCTTAAATACATTTTTGGTAATGAAGCAAAACAAGTGGCTTTCTTGTTGTAAGGTAAGTATTAATTTATATTAGTCTCTGTACGTAGACAAAATATCTATACTAATAATAAAGCTGAAGAGTTTATTTGTTTGTTTGAACGCGCAAATCTCTGGAACTATCAGTCGCATTTGAAAAATTCGCCACCCTTTGATTAGGTTGAAAATTTTTTTTGGGTTTTTTTATTTTCTTTATTCCTTTTTTTTCTAAAACCATCATCGATTGGATGGTTTCAAAGTCTATAACGAACATAGGTAGAAACATATATATATAGAGATTATTTCGAAATGCAGCCTTATATTATTATTTTGCTGTTATCTACTTTAAAACTTTTCTCGTCTATCTAGAGCTAACTGCATGGCAGCAAGATATATAAAAACGGCTTGAAATATCAATGTCGAAATTCAAATCCTGTTAAAAATAATAAAATGATATCATTAAATTTTAAAAAGTTAATCAATTTCGTATTCAAATATTTAGTTTTATTATTTTTTTCAATTCAATTACAGAATATTTAAAAATAATACAACTATATAGAAAGCCTTAGAATTAAATAAGTAAATCAAGTCCGCGTGGTATTGTAACAAGATTACTGGCTGCATTTCCTCTTGCGGGAAGGAAGGAGCCAGCCCTCTTGTCACCAGAAGAGATGATCAGTCGTGGGGATATTTCTTAAATAAACTTTTTGTCATTTGAACCCCACGGACCTAGAGTTTCTACACCAAACGGCACAAAATTTTCTTTCAATTTCCTCCGCAGCTCCCGCCTGCCTATCCCTCTTGGAATAAATGGCGTAATGATAGATAGATCAAAACTAGGTGACCTACTATCTTGAAATATGATCCAAAGGGAGGTTTTATCCGAAAATAATTAATTTCAAATCCAGTGAATGTAAAATAAAGATTTATTAGGATTCCGTACCGTATTTTTACCTTCTCCAATGTTGTAGGTACGAAAATTATTTTGCTAGCTCCGTCTGTCCGATGTCTTTGCCTAGGTATTAAAGGTCAAAATCACGGCCTTGAAATATGAAGATGAAAGTTGTGTGTGAAAGTGAAAATAATTTAGCAATTACGAATAATTGACGGCCATCTGAATAATTTTACGCGTTCCGTTACATCAAAAAATATTATAAAAATAATTAAAAAACACTTTAATCTCTCAACGATTAGTTGATTTCTTGATAAAGTTCGCACCTGATAACGGAACGTAATGTGTGGAATATCATTATTTTGGTGAAAGTATACTTCTTTTATTGTAAAAAAAGTAAATTACTATACTCTGTTTAACGTAAGACGGTGTCCTTGACAGATAACAAAAAAACCGGCCAAGTGCGATTCGGACTCGCGCACGAAGGGTTCCGTACCATTATATATAAAAACGGCAAAAAAAAAAAAAAAAAAAAAAAAAAAACACGTTTTTTGTATGGGAGCCCCTTAAATATTTATTTTATTCTGTTTTTTAGTATTTGTTGTTATAGCGGCAACAGAAATATGAAAATTTTAACTGTCTAACTATTATATCACGGTTTATGAGATACAGCCTGGTGACCGACAGACGGACTGACGGACAGCGGAGTCTTAGTAATATGGTTTCCGTTTTTATCTTTTGGGTACGAAACCCTAAAAGAAAACTTTTAATCGAAAGTTTTTACATCAATATTGATTATTATTTACATATATATCTAATTAGTTTTTTGTAATCATAGGAATAATATTTTAATATGATTTTTTTTTCATTTAAGTAAGTCTTGTATATACTTTATCGTTAAACCAATATTTAATGAACAGAGTGTAATTGTATTTATAATTGCTCGTGCTGCACTTCTTCTGAAAAAAAAAGCAACGAGAGCTACTAAATGTGGACACTGTTACACTTACATTATATTTCTATATATACATAGTTTTCTAATATGTAAATCTCTTTTTTCCAGAAGACGTTTCATAATGCATTTAATCATTTTCATATGATAAATTACAATGAATGCTAGTAATTTATAAAATAAAAATTAAATGCTGTTCAACGAACCGAGTAATCGTTGAGAACGGGATTCTTATTTTTAGGGACAAAAATATTTAAAAAGTTGCCCGGAAAATTGGAAAGAAGGAGGAGGTTCTCAATTCGTCGGAATCTTATTTTTGACCGATATGGTTTTTTTTTTATTTGTTATACTTCCCAGGTGGTCCCATGGTCATCAGATCAGAATCTGATGATGGGATCCAGGAGAAATCGAGAACTCTTCAAATTTTATAGGCACACTTGAAGCTATTTGGCTTTTTTTTTATAAATTGCTTTCGGAAAGCACACTTTTCAGTGCATAATTTTTGAAGTCGGTACACCTTTCTTTAAAAGGCAATTATTAGGTATTACCCCTACATCCAAACTTACTTTACCCCTTTATAAAATTTGTATTAGGGTTCGTACATTTCTGATGGAAAAACGGAAACCATTATAGGACCACTCATGGGTCTGTCTGTCCGTCTGTCACAACTTTTTTTCTCCGAATGTACTGGACAAAAAAAGTTGAATTTTTGAATAGTTTAATTAAATTAAAGAAAATATACGAAAGTTCAGAGTTTCTTGGGCCCTTCTATCCGAAATTACTGAATCTAAAATTTTTAAAAGTAAAAATAATTATATGCATCTCTTATTTAAAACCTAACTAATGAACTAAAATTCTGACTGAAAACGGAACGGAACCCTCAGTGCGCGAGTCGTACCTACTTGCAACTTGGTCAATTTTTTAAATTATATTTTTTACTATCTTTAGGTATTTATGCCAATTTTGGAGTCGATTAGGATTTTTTTACATAATTTATCTGTATATGTCCATGCTTATGAAGCCGTGAGCATTAAATAATAGTTAATTTAGGACGTAATAAAGGATTACAAAAGTAATAAGTCAATTACACCATAAGGTCTACATGAAAAGTGAAGTTAAATAATTTCTTTCAACGTTCGCATTCACACAAAATTGTATTGTGCGTCTTAATTTAACTAATTGTCCAATCTTAGTTAAGGCGCCATAAGTATACAACGCAAAAAGGTCATGTGGCTATACATGGCGTCAAAGCAATATCTTTGTATCTAATGCAAAAAATAAATTACCTAATAATTTAATTTATTTATTTTTATCTTTTCATAAAAAAAAATGCAATTCGCCTGTGGAAAATCTTGAAATGTGACATAAAATCTATCCCGAAGTACTTAGGGGATAAAAAGTTAGCCTATGTCACTATCCGGCTCTCTTCTGCGCAAAGAAACGCCCCGGTTTCGCCCGTGGATTTAAAAAAAGTGACATAAAACTTTCTCAAGCCCTCCAGCTATCCCTGTGCAAAAAATCACGTCGATCTTTGCTCTGAAAGAAGGACAAACAAACAAAATAAACAAACTAATTTTGCGTTTCCTGCATAAAATGTGCAGGCAGGCTTTCTCGTCACAGCTCCCTCAATGATACCATCAAAAGGGCTCTTGCGTCAATAAAAGTCCCTGCTTTCCTAGAGCCAACGGGAATAATTTGGGAAGATGGCAAGAGATCCGATGGAATGACTCTGATTCCCTGATTCCTTGTCTTTTGTACCGGATCGACCTGCTTTTTTGTACAGATATGTACTATAGTTGTAGGGTCAGATAGTTAAATAGGCTATATACTTTTTATTTAGTTAAAATGTCTTTAACATTTAGAAATGTTTTTATTTGGGACCTTTGATATTTTTTTCGTCGTGTCTTGTATAATTTGTCTTTGTAAATTTCTCTTGAATGAAGTAATTTAAATTGCGTTTTTCACTAGATAACAGACTCAAGAATATTATATATTTTTTCGTGTTGGTAATAATATATTAATCTATATAATATAAAACACCGAAAATGTTTCTACCATGTCCGTTATAGACTTTGAAACCAAAACCAATAATGCGAAGATGGTTTTAGGGAAAAAAAAACTAAAACAAAAAAAAATCCCGTACAAAATTTTTCAACCTCATCAAAGGGTACTCGCAAATAAATTAAAAACATTTTAAAAACAAGTTAGTGTATAATTGTTACCCCGGGCGAAGTCGGGGCAAGCCGCTATATCATATACAAAAATGTAAAATTCTAGACATTTTCTCAGATATTTTAAGAGCGAGTGACGCCTTAATTTAACTAATTGTCAAATCTTAGTTAATTTGTCTTTGGTGGTGGGCAAAGTAGCATATAAGCGCAAATTTTATTCTCGCGCGCCACTTTGTTAGTCGCCGTCGCGCCAATCGTAGACGATTCTTAATTCAAAATTCAAACGGTCAGTGGGAAATTCGAATTCGGTTTTTGTTTTTATTTTTTTTTGTGTATTGCCAGTGTGTGTTATTTTTTTTTGTTTTTAGGCGTGCCCTCTAAGCAGTTTTCGTTGATTGTTTTTAAGAATTTCAAGGTATGTTTATTATTTACTTATTTTTATTTAATATTTTTCATATAGGTTTACCTACTTATTTTCTCAGTTTTATGCGCGTGATATTATTATGGAACAATGAAATAATCTTTCCCGAAGCTATTCTTTTCCTATTTCTTATTCCGCTTCTTTAGTCCAAATTCGTTAAGCTGTAACTGCAATGAGAAGCAAACTTAAATAAACACAAAAAAATCATTTACATATTTATTACTTACTAGCCTTCCGCCCCGATTTCGCTCGTGGAGCCAATATTACTTAACATATTATTACAAAAATCTCATAGGAAAAAACACTTTCAGTTTTTCCGAATTTTCCAATTTTCCGTAAAACTTTAAAACTTAAAAGAAAAATTAACCAAATCGGTCCAGTTGTTGTAAAGCTATCTCATTTTAATTTTATAACATAATGAAAGTTTAAAAGGAAATTTTATATTACTCTAAGTATATTATTTTCTCCTATCCTGTATTTTGGGCCCTTAATTTTATATCGGGTATATGATATCATAAGAATGCGAAAGTTAGTTCGATTGTCCTTCCTTTACGTAATTTTTAAGTTTTTAAGTTTAGATGTAGAGGTGGTAATCTCCGATTCTAAAAATTCTTTCACTAATAGACAGCTACGATATCCCTGAGTGACATAGGCTGAATATTAAATTGAATAAGAAAGAAACTTAGTACTCGGTTTTCACGGAACCCTCAGAACACGTATCACATTCACACTTATAATTTGGTTTTGAAAAATAGGTGTCGGTCGATAAGGTATTTGGTAGAGCGTTAAACTTGAAACTGGGGACACTAACATAGGCTACTTTTTACACCAAAAATCCTTCGGCATATTTCTCTAGTCACATTTCATAAACTTCCACGGTTATTGTGAGAAGAAAATTAGAATAGTGTAATTTTTTTACTGATCGCAATAAGAATTTTCCTGAAGGAATGAGATATTTTCCCAGTGCAAAAAATCACGTAGCTCTGTTGCTCCGTTCTGAAAGTAACACAAACAAAGATATTATGACGTTAGGTATAGCCTCACAAATACCATTGGCTAAAAGAAGAAGACTTGGTCTTCCGCTGGGTACCCTGGGATCGATAACGCGGTTTCGGAAGCCATAAGACAACCCGTGAAGACAAAAAAAAGTATAGTGGTTTTTGGCTCTTCACGCATTGTTAGGTTATGATGTAAAACCAAATAACGAAATGATTATTATTAGTAGAAAACATATTTAAATTACCTAAAAAACAATGAAGAATAGGGTCACAAGTCACTAAACCTAATTTAAAATAGATTATAACATCAGAAGAAAAGTTAGATAATAGTAATGTTGGTGAGAATAGACAGCTATGTAGTACAGAGATGGTGAGAGGTTAATTGGTACACTCGACTGGAAAAGTCTTATTGTTTTTTATTTTTTTTAAAATTATATTTCTACTTTTATCATTTTACAATTTTAGAAATGTGTTCGTGTACTATCCGTTGAAAATCCGATGGCAATATTAAAAGTACACACAATCGCCGAGCATGTATGAAAGGTGTGATGAATATAAAAGAAGCGTGGCATTCGATTGTGTCTGCCTACCCCTCTTAAGATAAAAGGCGTGATGATAGATAGATAGTATTACAAACACGAAAAGTCGAAGCATTACTTATTTTTTAAAAGAAATTTAGTAGTTGGCGCGTACTTTTTATACTTTTCTAATATTATAAAGAGATAAAGTTTGTAAGTTTGGATGTAATGGGTAATCTCTCAAATTACTGAACCGATTCTAAAAATTCTTTCACGAATAGAAAGCTACATAAGCAGAGGCGGAAAGCTGGTTGGTATATAGATAAGTAGTTTTTACGTATTTATAAAAAAGTATCCATCAAGACAAACAAATAAATTGCTACGATCCTGACATCACATTCGCCTCTTTTATGATTTTAATCTGTTATGAAAGTTTTTGCACTTTGCCAATCCATTTTGTCGTTACTATAAGTAAGTAATTAATAAAAAGATAGTTAAAGATTTTTGTCGACGATTGTACTTTTATGATTTTCTTGTACAAAATATTGACGTTTTTTTTGAATCATTGTGATGAGATAAGATCAACTATTTTATTGAGATATTGAAATTTTAATCTAATCTATTGATGGAGGATTAAAATCCTTATCCTGGAGATTTCACCCTGCAATTTATTTCTGTGCAAAAAAATTACGTCGATCCGTTTCTCTGTGTTTTGCATTTACAATATTAGTTAGGAAGAATAATACATTACCGATTACGTAAAAGTTTATTTACTCGTTAAAATTTTATGTCAGTAAGCTTTCTTTATGAAATAATGGTGTATGTTTATTACCTTAAACACATCAATGGACCTAACGTATCTTATTTAACACAACAAACAAAATAAGTGACAATATGTCCAGTAAGTGCAGCAATAGGCTTGCCATCTGTTCTGTTTAATATGGACAACTGACGTCAAGTGGACACTGTTACGCCAGTTAGAACCTAGATGTGTCACTTCAGACTTAAATATCTGTTATTTTTAGAAGAAGTTCGGACGCTCTTCGAAGCACGAAGTGGTGCTTAGTCTTTTTAAGATGAGTGAGAATTGAACCTGTGTAGTCCCTTCAAGTCAACACTCTACCAATTTGGCTACCTACATATAATCCCACTAATATTATAAACACGAAAGTTTGTATGGATGTATGTGTTTGTAACTCAATCACGCCAGAATGGCTGAACGGATCTAAATGAAATTCTGCACAGAGATAGATTATAGTCTGGAATAGCACATAGGTTATTTTTTATCTAGGAAAATGTATGGTTTTTGTTTTTCGTAGGATCGACATGATTTTTTGCATAGAGGTAGTTTAGGGGCCAGAGAATGACATATACTACTTTTAATACCGCGAAAGCGGGCGGGGGAGGGGCAAATTATTTAATTAAAAAAAAACTTACCTAAGCTTACTTATGAGCAAAATTCCTCTGAATATCTGAATACCGGTATAAGTGAAAACGAAAGTGGCATCTCCACTCACGCTGATCCTGTTATTGAGGTAGTACTTAGGTCGTGTGGGCCATAGGTCAGGGAAAGTCTAGGTTTAGACCTAACTTGTCTTCGAGTTACCTACCGTCTATGGAAAGGGATAGTTCAATGTCAATGACACTATCTTCCATCGATGTATAATTCCCAGCAATTAACTTGAACATATGTCATATACTGCGCAGAACAAATACCTATTCATTTTAAGATTTTGTACTGCGCAGTAGGTGACAGATGTTCTAGTTAATTGCCGGTAGGTATATCTTCACTATGTTTGGTTAACGAATGTGTCCTTTTGTTCGTTTTAAAAACTATGGCTATGTGATTGTTTCTCGTAGGTATTATAGGCCAAAGCCAAGTCTGTGATTGTTTCTCCTTTAGTATGAAAAACAATTAAATACTTGGCTTTGGCCTTTATATGAAAAACAATTAAAGACTTGGCTTAGGCCTAGAGAATGAAGACATTGATGTATGGTTGCCTATATATACCTTTGCCTTTTCCTCGGAAAGAATACTACAAAAAAACTATGGCTATTTAGAAGTCTTAATAATGAAAATATGGCTTAATCCCATTTAAAATAATAACTATCAACAATTTGAGTTGCAAATGTTGTAGGTATAAATAAACATATAGAGAAACATTTTTGACAGATATAAGATGGCCGACAGCCACATATTGCAATAAAAATTTGCAACAATTTTTGTTAATTATAATAATCTCATTAAAACTTGGCCATAAATATCAAATTGTCGACATACAATGATTAATTTAATGAAAAACCAGAATTAATGTATGAAATTCTCTCACGCCCTCTATGTAGAGAATTCAATTATGCAAATATAACAATTTAATGTGGTATTGTTCTTAGTTAAATCTAGATTCTGTCCATGGCTTTGTTCCTATTTTTTTTCTTCACAGCTTGCCCTTACAGCTCCCGAAACCGTGTTACTCAGGATACCCAGCTGAAGACAAAACTATACCTAACGAGTGACCAATGTATATTTAGATGCAAAAGCCTTGTGTGGTTTGTCCATAGAGTACTAAGCCTATGGAGGGGCCATAGACGGGCTCCGCCTTTCGCCAATTTTTTCCCCTTTGACCAGTTATACTGACCAGGTGCGCTGTAATAAGTTACCTTAGATTTCGTTGGAATCGTTTTGTGTCGCGAGACAGAGCTCTAGGAAAATAGTTAATTGTGATGTTTTAAACGGGAAAGGCGATCTAGGGCGTCAAAAATAAAACGACAGAAAAATACAGTGGTACAGGGGCTAGTACCTACTAGGCGTTCACCTCCCCCCCCAAAAGTGGCAGAAAAAAATGTTCGGTGATTTATACCCTTCACGTCTCCTTTGGTAAATACTCAAAGGGGGGTTTGTCGGATTATGTACATAAGTTTTTAAATACAAAAAAATCACTTCGCCCGTGGATATTTTTGATTAATTGACGTTTATGGTTACTGCACCGCTCTTATGGGTTGCAGCGTGATACTATACAGCCTACTAGCGACCTGCCCCGGCTTTGCTAGTGGAATTTTAATAACACATGCTCACCCAATCCCATTGATACAGTAAGGAACATTGACATTATTGGTTACTCCACTCCCAAAAGACGTAGCGTGATGTTTTATACATATACACATTCCCTGTGAATCAGTCTATATATTAGTAAAAACCGGATCAAAATCGGTGTATTAGTTTTTGAGTCCATAAGGCACAAGCGCAGACGGACAGATATACCAACGTCCATTTTTATATAATTACTAGCTGTCCGTCCCCGGCTTCGCCCGTGGATATTTTCGAATAAAATAAAATATACCCTACAGCACTCATAGATAATGGCTTG
>CAWUQD010000006.1:0-17500 GCA_963924495.1 Nemapogon koenigi
TGATCATGGACTTTATAAACTTTACAATAAAAGCTTATTCAATGTTGATACGAGTTCTGTCTTATGTTTGTACTTCGACACGTAAACCTCGACATGAATTGCATTGAAATATGATAATATGTCGTCGATAAAGAAGATAAGAAAAACTGCATCATAGTTTTCAAACAACCTTCCGTTAAGAGTCTAGAAGCAAATCATATAACTTTTTGGGATTAGGTGTTTTCTAGTTAATTTGACCCGGCTAAATCAGAAAATGCTGGTTACTAGTTCGATATACCAACCCATTTTTTTAATTTTCCACAAAAACCATTGGAGCTAGGAGAAAACTTTCAATGGCAAAAATTATCCTTATTAATTTATATATTTCAATTTCAAAGTACTTGAAAATGAACAAAGCTGTGACAAAGGATTTATATGAATTATCTTGATATATTTACCTACAAAACTAAACTTAAATCATTCCCAAATCACAGGTCGCAGAGTCTGCGGGCCTATTCTGCTCAAAACGCATGCGATAATCGTTTGGTTGCGATACTATTACGATGTTAGAATAGTGCTGTCAAAAATCCGTATTCTCCTACTTTTGTGTCAGAGCGGTTTGAAAACTTCCAAGCGATATCAAAACTTCTTGAGTAATGTTACCATCGTAATAATGTTAATCATTATATCAACAATTTTTCATGTATATTTTAAATTAATTAACGATTTTATTATATATTTCGATTATAGAACCATAAATACATCGATGAACACTTAATGCTATTTTTTATTTGCTAATAATATGAATATGAAAAATAAATCTTTTTTTCGAATGGCAACATGTTGGTTATAATATTATGACAATTTTTTTTTATTTAACTTCCATGAAAAAGGCAATAAAACTGTATTACTATACAGCCAATTCTTATTTTATTTTTATCATAAAAGTAATTAATTTCGTGAACGTCAGACAAAATATAATACGCTGACTAAACTATTGTGAAACACAGATAAATAAAAGACTAGGTAGATGTTTTCGACTTTTATTTTGGTCAATTCTGCTTTCTCCGTCAAAATAGGGGCGTAATGTTTCTTAGCGATGGCTTAAGTAGTCAATAATTTGTAATAAACACTAAATAATGGTAAAAAAAATAACAATAAAGTCAAAAGAAACTAACTTTTTGAAAACCATTTCATTATCGTAGTTTGACAGATCGGCGAACTTGTTTAAACGAGGAGAATACGAATCTATGAAGTTCCATACAATGACCTCGCGTAACGATTATCGTTTGAAAATCGCTAAAACGTCATTGCTAAATGACAAGGAGAGTACGGATTTTTTAAATAGCGCCAATATGGCGTTGCTTTGGCGCTGCTTAAAACGAGGAGAATAGGCCCGCTGGTACCATCTTTTTATATACTTGAGAATTTTGGGCCTTAGGTCCCTATCACTTATAAGGACCACTCAACCGGTGTTTCTTATATTTTCGCAAAAACCCTGTAAGCTAAGAATCTTAATTAAGGGTCCTATATTGGGAATTTTTCTGGGATAAACTATTCCCAATTTCTCTGTAAATAATCCACCTGTGTCACTGTAATTTACCATATAGTTACTTATTGAATATATCTAAGTGAAATAGCTCTTATTTTTTCAATGGGTTTTATTGAATAGGAAATATGGGTAGTTTAACTTTGCCCCTTCTGTCTCTTTCATAATCTATCACAAAACTCTAATTTTTTTTTAAAGCGATTTTATACCATTACCCTTCAATTATATATGTCGAATTTTTTGGTAGCTTATTGAAAATTTAAAATAATTATTATTTTATTATTTTTGCCAAATTAAAAAATCATAAAATATTTTTTTTTTGAATTTTCAATAAGCTACAAAAAAAAGCGATTTATATAATTAAAGAATAATGGTATAAGAGCGCTTTAAAAAAAATTTAGAGTTTTGTGATAGATTATGAAAGAGACAGAAGGGGCAGAATAATCCTTTATTCTACCACCCATATTTCCTATTAAATAAAACCAATTGAAAAAATAACGACTATTTCACTTAGATATATTGAATAAGTAACTATATGCTAAATTACAGTGACACAGGTGGAGTATTTACAGAGAAATTGGGAATAGTAATATCTCCATACAAATTCCCAGTATAGGACCCTTAAACTAACCCACTACAAAAAATCGCTTGATCCTGCAGGCCAACTACGCTGAAATATTTTAGGTATGAGAAAATGTTATAGGTTCGCGTCACCGACGTGCTATGGTATCTTAGAACAAAGCCCTTGAACGGGACCCTACTATCAATGACAGATACATTTATGGTGTTATTATATGTTATATACAGTTTTCACTCTGTCGGCAGTCCCCATGACTGCCAATGTCTTATTTTTAATAACTTTGAAACCACTCAACTCCAAAAGCAAATTAAATCTATCTCTCAATTTTTTCTCTTTCTCGCTCACTCACTTTACATAGCCGCATTGAAAGTCCAAAAAGGCTGTTTCATTCCAAAAATATCCTACGACAAAAATTACGTTTATAATTGAGCTTCAAATGTCTGATATGATTCAGCTTCGCGGGCCACAACAAGGTACCTGGGGGTTTGGCCACCCCTGGCCATCTACTTTAGGTCTAGAGAATAAAAGTGTAGAGTAGTTTAACTTGTAAGTTGTATTTACAGTAATAATAACAGTTGTATTAAGTTAAGACATATCGTAGAGCGTGAACAGCTTCGCCAGCTCGCTCAGGTCCTCGAACTCTCCTTGTTCCAACACCTGTACAGAGAGCAGGCATGAGCACGGGACACAGTAGGTACAGTCTAGGTAGACAGTGCACACTCACCTGGCGGGCTAGTTGTAGTCTGTCAGGCAGGTTCCATAGCAGTACCCCCACCACGCGCGCCTGCCGCATGTAGAACACCACCCCCCGAACGAAACGGCGTGACTCGTCCTCCCCGCCTGTCGGCCGCGCCAGATGCTCCCGGTCGTCCTCAGGAGGCTGCCACTCCCCCCCTTCCCCTTCTCCCGCGAGCCTCGTGCGCTCTTCTAGCAGCTCGTCCAGGTCCGCGAACACTCCCACAGTCTGGAGTGACGAGTCTACTATACCTACAGCCTGCAATAAGAGAGTGAGTGAGTTGCGGGTGGCTGTAGTGTTACTATAGTTGTATAATATAGCGTCTGATAGTGACCTCGTAGCCGAGTCGCGGGCCCAGGTCGCTCCAGAACATGGTCTGGTGGTCGTAGAGGACGGGTTCGGGCGGCGGCGCGGGCGGCTCGGGCAGTGTGGACAATAGCGCGGCTGCCATGTTGTGTCCGGCTACTCGGCCTGACCGCACCGCGTGGTCGTGGTGAGCCACTCTCCGCCGACCCAGCAGCATGTCGTGGTAGCAGGCGAGGTCTCCGGCCACATATACCCCGCTGCGCGCCGCCAGCTCCGCGTTGACCGCGACGCCCCCCACTCCCCCGCTCCCCACCTCCAGTCCAGCCGCCCCCGCGAGTCGTTCCCCCCGCTCGACCGTCGCCCCCGCAGCCTCCACCACCAAGTCCGCCTGTAGCCGCGCCCCGTCCGCCAACCGCAGCTCTATCCCCCCTCCCTGTACTGCCCCGCTCTCTCCCAGCTCCCCGCCCTCCACAACCTCCACTCCGCACCTCTCTAGATGTCCGCGCGCCGCCCGCCGCAGGTACTCTGGTAACACCTCGTCCAGCACGCCCTTCTCTCGACATAGCATAGTCACCCGCTTGTCGGTGCCGGACACTGCACAGAGTACATTAATCGGTATTAAACAGAGCGAGCGAACATTATATGTTGTAATATTTGTAGTTGCGACACTGACCTCTCTCGGCCAGCGAGGCGGCCAGCTCGGTGGCCAGGAATCCGCCGCCCACTACGAGCACGCGTCGTACGTCCGGGTCGTCCAGCCGTCGGGCTAGACGGGCCGCGTCCGCTGCGTCGTGGAGGGCCAGTACGCGGCCTCCGGCCCGCACAGCGTCCAGCTGGGGAAGTGGGCGCGGCGCGGCCCCGGTAGCGAGCATCAGTTGTCCGTAGCGCACCCACTTGGTCTCTGCGGGGCGCGAGACGGCCTGCAGCAGCACGCGCCGTCTGGTAGGCTCCAACTTAACCGCGCGCCACCCCCGCGCCAGCAGCGCTCCCTCCGAGTAGAACTCTGGCTCCTCGTACAGCAGCCCGCGCCGCCGCCCGCTCCATTGTCGGAATGACACGCGCGCCGGGTCCGCCGACAGCTCGGTCTCGCGCCACACCTCCTTGGATAGCGGGGGGCGCATGTAGGGTGGTGCGGGCTCCTCGCCCACTAGCAGCACATCGGCCCCCGGGTGGAGAGTGCGGATACTGCGCAGCGCAGAGAACGAGGCTGTGCCCGCCCCTACCAGCATGTACTGCACACTGTCGGGCAACTCGGCCGCACTGCCCGGCCAGGGTGGCGGTTCGCGTGCAGGCTCCTCGCGAGAGTCCACGGTCGTCTGCCGCTCCTCCCGCGATCGTCGCATGTAGTACACCTGATAAAGTGAACAGTGGCAGTCAGTAAGTGTGGTGAAGAGACTTATATATTGTAAGATGAAGCTCTACAAAAACTCTTATACTTATTGGTACTCACCCCGCCCAGAGACGCTGTCAGGGCGACGGCAGCTGCCAGTGGCCAGGCTGCACGACGTAGAGGTGGTGGCGGAGGGGGCGGTGGCGGTGCAGCGGGGGGAGCGGCAGGTGGCACAGGGGGTCGGGAGGGCTCCTGCTGACTCAATAACACTGACTGTGGACACAGAATACATAATATCAATTTATCTGCATATACAAAACACTATATAATAAAGTACAATCGTAACATTTCTTCTATCACAACTTTAAGACAGGACTTTCGTTTAGGTTTTTCTGTAAACTATGAGAAAGGCCCTATATTCCCTATTTTTTACATAATTTAAACTATGCATTTTAAAATTATAAAAATAAAATATTTTTCCTTTTAACGAACCCTTTCATTTGCTGTAGCATGATGTACTTTTGCCCCATAATTAAGAACCCCAAAATCAAAATTCTATCATCTATGCTATACATCTGTGATTGTATATTATATGTACCAAGTTTCAACATAAGCTGTGATAGACAGACACATGAGTGATCCTTTATGGGTTTCCGTTTTTTCATCAGAGATTTTCGGAAACCTACAAAAACATTATGCAATACAAATTACAACAAAAGTAAGCAATTTTTTCAAGAAGGAAGCAGAACAAGACACAATATCAAAGACCACTGCACTAGTTTTAAGCCTGCATGCAACTTGTCAAAATTTTTAAGATGATTTGAATGAGTGTTATTGTTACCTGCTCCACCTGCATTATATTCTATCTCACGAAGTACGTTTGGCTATGGCTGGGCTCCGGAGATTACTCACACTAACACAATGTGCATGGCGTCTTCTTAGCCAAACAGACTTTGTGAGATAGAATATCTGTAGGTGCCTATATTAACATGATACTACCAGCGATCGCTATCAAGTAAAAAGTATTGTTGACCTCGTCTGCAAACTTTAATTAATTTTTCACCAAAATAGTAATTATTTCATAACCAAACTTATATAAATATATAAACCGAGTGCTAGGGCGTGAAAATTACAAACAAGTGAAGTGCGAGAGCTGCAAAAAGAGCTGAAAAGTGCTAAAACTGTGGACAAAACCTTTATATATATATTATATGTGTATAATACACAACAACTATAACTATAACATTTTAATACTACCCTACAGTCCAAAGAGAATATGCTACAGTCTGCACTTCATGTTGACAGTGACAGCTGACTGAAGCCATAGACAAGCTAGAGTAAGGGTGCGTTCGAAATAACAACCAACCTAAGGAGTCCACATCCGGTCATGGCGCCGACCGGACGCGTTTTCGTCGTGGCGTGATGTGGAATCCGGTTTAATCGCGGCCGCGCTCTGATGGTTGTGATTAGTCAGTGATTAATAAGACATATCATTGTCGGCGGGATAATCTTAGCTACCGATTTATCGGCTTACTATTGCACAAGATTAAACACTGGAGACTGGCAGAAATTGCGACGAAAGTCAGCACTGTTGCCATATATCAAAAGAAGAAGAAGAACCAACCTAAGAAAGTGTTGCCAGTTTAGATATTTTGTGAAATTGAGGAGAAAATGGCAATGAATCTACAAATGGAAATTTTACTGGAAAAAATGAAAGAAGAGTTCCAAATACAAACTATTACTATCACGGAAAATGTAACCAAAAGCCTATCCATTAAAATAGATGAAAAACTTAAAACACTATTAGAAAAGAATCAGTAACTTAAAAATGAAGTTACGACTCTCTTAGAAAGAGATACACGAAAAACAATTTGTTACTTCATGGACTAGAAGAGAATAACAACACCGATCTCTACCAGAACTAGTTGTAGACACACTGAACAAGAACAACGAAATTACAAATATGGACAAACTGGGATAAGTGGGAAATTAGTAAAGTTCAAAGAATAGGAAAGAAAGAGGACAAAAAGATCAGATCTATATTAATGACACTCACCTTAGCTTGGAGAAGATTAGAAGTCCTTAAAAATAAAAGACATTTTAAACAAAACATTTATGTTACAGAAGACTTTCCAAAAGAGATTTTAGCTATAAGGAAACAATTAAAAGCTCAAAAAGAAAAAGAAGAACGAAAAGGAAATCAGGCCTTTAAAAAGATAAGGTAATGGAGAAAAGGAAAAGATCCCCTTCAAACTCACCAAAGATGGATCATAAAAGAAAAAATAAACGAATAGCACCAAAAAGAATAAATACATTTGAGCGTCGAATCACCACACATCGGTAACAAAGAAAAAGCAACCATTATAAACAAGAAAACAAATACAAACAACGAATCAACAATTCTTTACATCAACAATTCTTTGCGGAACAACAAAAGAACCTCCCCCAAGTCGGCTTGTCACCGATGGGGAAAAAGACGGATTTAATTCCTGTAAACATGTCCTCAAACCAATCTAGGAAGGAAAACAAATTTACACACACAGCAACCTTTAACACACTCTCCCTGAGAACGGAAGAAACTTTACTAGAACTGATTACAGCACTGAAAAACGTGAAGTGGACTATCATCGGCCTCAGTGAGGTACGACGATACGAGGAAAGGATTGAAGAGCATGACGAATTTATTTTATACCATAAAGGAGAATCTCCTGGTAAATATGGAGTCGGATTTTTTATCAAAAAAGAAATAAAACATAATATTGAAGGAATACTTGGAATATCAGAACGCATTGCAATACTAAACGTTGTGATCCCACCCCACAAGGAAAAATGGTCCATAATACAAATTTACTCCCCGACAGAGCAATCCAGTAAGGCAGAAATTGATTCATTTTACTCCGTCTCCGATCTTAACAATACAATAAAAGAACATACATATGACAACTTAATATTAATGGGAGATTTTAATGCACAAATTGGAGAAAGAAGGTTTGGTAAAGAATTAATAATGGTCCTTACTGCACAGGGAAGAGAACACGAAATGGAGAAAAACTAATAAATTTGGCATTTGAAAATACTAAACAGCTAAGTACTACAAAAAACGAATACAACGTAGATGGACATGGATATCTCCAGTTGGTCGCTACTAGGGTTCATTCCCGGGAACTCTCGAGCCGAGAATTCCCTGGAAATCGTTGGGCTTTGTTCCCGGGAAATCAAGCTCGAGAAAAGTCGAGAATTCGAGAAATCATGTACCTATATAGAAATTAAATCGCCGTAGTAGAGAGTAGGCAAGATGTCAATTTATTGACTACAGAGTCTATAGAAGACGTATTGCTAAAAAAATTAGAAAGTATCAATGATCCTTTGGCCCTCAAATTAGTAGATTCACTTAACATATTAACGTTTTCTTTCATGTTATTTTTTTTTGTTTTATAGAAGCTATTTTTGTTTACAAGTTTTAAGTTGATTTTTTTTCTAAATAACCAGCCAAAAATGGTGCTGTCATTATAATTATGAGTCTGAATAATAGATATTATTTCTGTATTTTAAAAAAAAAAGTTAATTAGCTTATTCATAAGATTAATGTTTTTGAATATAATCAATAAAAGTTTTATAATTAATTTGATACTATTATTTGAGAGGAAAACCACTGAATTTGTTGACGTTATTGGAACCAAATAATATGAGAAAACGTACGTAAATGTAAATTTCTCGGCAACCCGAGAAGCCTCGAGAAATTAGCCTCGAGAATTCTCGAGACCCGAGAAATTGAAAAGCTCGAGAAATCATGAACCCTAGTCGCTACAGAAACGAGATAGACTTCGTCTTAACAAACAAAAGCAAGGCTTTTGACGATTGTAGCGTGCTAAACAACATTAACTTCAACAGCAACCATAGGATGGTCAGAACAAAATTAAAACTTTTGAATCTTAACAAAAACAGACCTATAATTACAAAAACATTAGCATCTTTACCTGCCCACGAGCTGAATGCACGACTTAACAACTTCATAGAAGCAACAAAGAAACTAAAAACTCAAGAAAAATACAATAAATTCATTGAAATAATAAATACAAAATTTGAAAGCAAAATACATAAACATAAAATGGAAGAAAAGCTGGCACACACAACAAGGATACTCATGGAAAAAGAGCTAAATTAATTGTTACACATAACAAGTCAAAAAATACTAGAAAAGAAATAATGGATCTTAGTAAACAAATTAAAATAAGCGTGAGAAAGGACAGACAACATAAACGATTAAAAATATTTGAGACACATATAACAAGAACTGGGGGAATCAAAAAGCTATTAAACAACTGTCAGAGAAAAAAGAATGGATACCCAGAATGAAAAATAGTACAGGTAGCTGTAAGACCAATCGACCAGACATAATCTCTATTGCTACTCAGTTCTACAGTTGTCCATATTAGATACACAATTTTGAAGGTTATTTTCCCCTCTAATGACGAAAAATAATCAATGAAATCAAAATTAAATGTTTCTTTTAAAATTAGACTAATTAATGTATTAATTATAGATCACTTGAAGTAATGGTGCACACAGGTCATCTAGTTATTGTTAATTCGCCACATTACACTACCATTTATATTATGGAATGCTCTCCAGGCATAATGCACTAATATTTGCACTCAGTTCGCTAATAGTAAGTATTATTTTTATCATATTGTAACATCAGCAAATATGTTAATATAAATAAGAGGTGATTTGTCAATTAAACATAGTCTCACTACAACCACGGTCATGTTACTATTCCCAAATGCCAATACATCACATGGCGACCCTAGCCTATTACATTAGGGGTGATCAATATTAGAAAAACATTGATATGTCTAAAAACATCAATGTTTTTGGTAACAAATAAAACTGTCTATTATATTTATGAAATGTGTTTAATGTTATTGAAATTACAAAAGTTAAAGAAAAAAATTAACATTCCCAGTATTTTTTGGGCACACTCTGTAAAAAAATTAACTTTGACAGGTGTTTTCCCTTTAGTCTGTTCCTTTGCTGGTACAGGAGTTGGCCCGCTTTGGAAAAAAGCCTCTCTGAAGCTGTGGATGTCACTGTGCAACACAAATATTTAAAAGCTATTTTCTTTAAATTTGGGTAGGTCTTGTTTTAAATCAGTAGTTATAGTTGAACCTTGCATGTCCAATGCACACTAGATGGCGCTCTAAAGAATAATGATGTTTTGATATTTTATCCTTACAACATTGATGTGTCGACGATATTGAAGTCAACACATCCATGTCAAAACATCAATGTTTATTCACCATTGATGAATATCGATCATCCCTATATAACATTAGCTAGTTGAATTAACTGCAGTTTTGCATTATTCATTCCATACCATTGTGTCAGAAGCCTCGGCTACCTCTATGTTGTACATACACTCTTAGTAATAATTAAAACAATAGCTATTGAAGCAGAACCTTAAATGTAGTCACATGTTAATGCAAGTCATAATTATGGCGCAATTAAGACACAGCCATTACATTAACATAAAGGCAGGTGGAGCAGTAATAGACATTAAGCAATAAGAGCAATATTTATCCCACCACTTACTGTTCTATATTTTTTTATTTTCCTTGGATGCTTGAAAGACAACAAAAGAGGTTGTAGTTAGTGCAGAACATGTCATGTAACACTCTGGAACCACTGTCACTACATACCTGAGAGGTGGCGAGATGGCAGGCGGCAGGACGCAGGGCGGGGCTGGCCGCGCGCCTTACGAGCCGCACCAACATGACTGCTGAGTGCTGGCAGCAGCGCCGACGGACTACGACAGTACTACACCGGCCCACACTCACTGATACTAGCTCCCGACCGCTCTCTACACTTGTCGACCTCCTTATATCTATTTAGAACATTTCAATTATTAATAATTTATTTATATTTAGTAATATTTTTTAGATAGAACATAGACATAACCTCAAATTCAAACAAGAGTACAAGACTTTTATTTTTTTATTGGACTTTATTTATTTTATTTTTTGGTTTTTTAATGAAAGGCAAAGGGGGTCACCCATACAGCCATTTTTTTTTATTAATTCCAATTTATCCCTATACGGGAAAGGCAATACAGCCAAGTCCTGATGTTTATTGGACTTCAGTCCATAGAGTAACTTATTATAATATGCTTCAGTCTTCAATCCACTTCAATCTTTATTTCAATATTTTTTTTAAATATATTCTCCATTTTGATGGAAGGAAAAGTATAATATTTTTATTTAATTCATGTTTCACCGTGTGGCGGCCGGGCCGGGCCCCATCCGGGGCACTGTCAAACATCTATAGTATACTTCTGTACAAGGAATATACTACAATAGGATCATAGGATGCAAAGGCAACCTATAATATTTACTTGCCTGTGAATAGGGTTGCCAGATGTCCGGTATTTAAGCGTACAGTCCGGTATTTTAGAGGCATGTCCGGTAAAAAATAAATGGTCATACCAGACAGAACATTGTCCGGTATTTTGAGGAAAGTCGGTCGGTACTACTTACTGGTCACAAGCGCCTACTTATTATAAGTTACTCTATGGCGCCTACAACTGAAATCCCTCAAACGCAAAACTCGCGCGCGCTCCTCGCAACATAAATTAGTTTTAGAAGAATGATTCAACTTTATTATTTGTTCATTGGATGTTCCTATTATTTTTGTTAAACATACCTATCTAGTTTTAGGTTATTTTATTTTTTTCTGAAGTTCCTACCTTTATTTTGTTAAGTAAGTAGTAGATTATAATATTCATACCATTGTTTAATAAAGACTTTGTCAAAGTTAGCATAGTCTTGGCGACCACAATTTTATGACTGCATTAAAATATAATTAGTTAAAATAACAATAAGTTACTAATTTAGTTGATTTATGTGATGTTGATTAATAAATAAAAAATAAATAAAAAATATTAGTATAAAAAAGCCCGTAGCATACACCCCCCCTTTTTTTTTTGGGGTTGTCCGGTATTTTTTCGCGACTCACCTGGCAACCTTCACCTCTCCTTTCCCCAATAGTATATTATTCCCCTCGGTGTCGTACCTATTCTGATAGTGCGCTCGGCTTCCGTCCTAATGATTCTCTTTGCACAGGAGGTAGGCATATATAGTAGTCTGTGGTGGGGAACTTGTCGTATTCGGCCGACGTTTTTTTTCCGTAGGACAGCCTGCTTCGAGTGCTTCGCCAGTTCATCGGCCCTCTCGTTACTTACCGGGAGTGCCATGTGATGCATAGAGTAACTTATGTGCGCCCGCAGCCAGTACAACTTGACGTCACGTCCCCCTGCAAGAAGGTCGGAAATATTTAGCCTTACCGCGAACGCCAGTGGATGGAGAGTTTCGAAGCTAGTCAGCAAATCCAGAGACGATCTAGACTCTAGAGCAAGGAATATACTACTCTCTACCAAGACTCTAGAGTCACTGAAAATGCTGACCACTTCCTCTTTGCTCTTCAACACCTGCCGAGTTAGCATACATTTTGACAGCGACACTTTCGTTTCGGTCGAATGGCCTTGAACAGGCCAAAACGTTCATGTCCAACAAGGACCGGCCAGAGATAGCCCGGACCGGGCATG
Organism: Nemapogon koenigi; assembly: GCA_963924495.1. Lineage (NCBI taxonomy): Eukaryota > Metazoa > Arthropoda > Insecta > Lepidoptera > Tineidae > Nemapogon > Nemapogon koenigi. The sequence continues at coordinate 12,081 of CAWUQD010000006.1, forward strand.
CCCTGCACAAGAATGCCGAGCAATTTGCTTGGCCGGACAAAGACAAGTACACAGAATTTTCCCGCACATTGTTGGGCCGGACCTCTCGGCGCCGGGCTATCTCTGGCCGGTCCTTGTTGGACATGAACGTTTTGGCCTGTTCAAGGCCATTCGACCGAAACGAAAGTGTCGCTGTCAAAATCTGTGCTAACTCCCCTGACTTGTTGCTTTGTATAAAACGCCTATTACACTATACAATTTTTAGAAAATCTAATTAGGAACAGTTAGGAACCTAAGTAGGAAGCTAGCGATCACACTATACTAAATCGGACAGACGCAGGGTTGCCAGATGCCAGATGTTTTTTCTCGTACCAAGGTTGCCAAATATCTCGTACTTTCCGTTACATAATCTCATACAAGTATAAGTTTAAAAAAAATCTCACAATATCCAAAATTTACACTATTCAGTTTGGGGTAGTTTTATTCCCTGAGTTTGGGACTATAAGGCTATCAAAAGAAACAAATAATAAGTGATTTACAATTTAATAGTTATAGTCAAAACCAATACAATTAAAATTATTCATTTATGGAATGATTATGTTCTTACTACTAGCGTGGATATGTGGCGCGGGCAGTAAACATTGTTTAAATTTGGGTCTCCTACATTATCTCTAAAATGTTTTGATATAATTTTAGAATATATAGGTACATAAGATATAAAATTACATTCTATAATTATTCATTTGCTATAATTTTTTTTAAACCTAAAATCGATTTCTGTAATTTTCAAATGAAATGAAATTTATGGCAACTGCAATTATAGAAAACAATACGTTATATGAATTAATATTATAGATTTAAAAAAATATATCAAACAAATTTATAGATTTTTTAAATTACAGGATCTAAATTTATAGAAAATGAATATTTATAGCAACTAAAATTATAGCTTCTGAAATTATATATTTTATTTTAGAGCATTTGAGAGGATACCTTTAAATTTCGTATAAAAGTGTTTAATTTTCTCGTATCTCGTACAGAGACTGCTAAAACCTCTAAAACTCGTAAATGTAGGTATGGCATCTCCCTATAAACTTCTATTAATTTTAATAAAATTTCTCTTTCGGCAGGCATTGCCGCCGCCGCTGATGGAATAGTTGTTTTTACTTGCTCTGTGGCTGCGCGCTACACGTCTGATGCGAAGCACGGGCGGTAGTATATTCCTTGCACGGGCGCCTTCCAACTGCCAACTAGTCGTCCTAAATAGGAAGAATCGTAACCTAAATAGGAAACAGAGCGGTCGGGCCTTCCTAACTGTTCTAAATAGGATGCTAACTGTCCTAACTGCAATTACATCTTCCTATTTCCTAAATAGATTTTCTAAAAATTGTATAGTGTAATAAGCGCTTAAGGCATACATCTTCGCCTGGAATACGGTGCAGAAGGGCTCCAGACGGTGCGTAGACGACCTCACCTCGGCTCCGGCTCTTCACGGCCAATTCACGGCCGCGCCGATCTTCCCCTGGATTTTATCTGTATATAATATATCTATAAAGTATTTGTAACTAAAAGCTTCAATCTGATATTACGCTTCAAAAGGAAAAAATGAAAGCGATGCAGACTAACATTACTAACGTTATAAACAATAATATCGATACCCCAGTTCCATACAGAAACAAGTCCGAAAAATGACTTTGGAGAAAATTGATTTTAAAGTTATATCAAAAATAAAATGTTTTTTTCTTTTTTTTTTTTCTTCACGGGTTGCTTTACACATCCCGAAACCGTGTTACGGGTTCCAGGGTACCCAGTACATAAAATGTTTTAGTTTTATATTTTTTTAAACTACTTTATCTTGTAATTAATTAGTTTTATTCATTTATTATTATTTTTTGTTTTGTTTTATTTTAGGTCATTTTTCAGACTCCTTCCTCCTTTTGACTTTTAGAAACGTATGAGTTCACTATTTTGTTTCTTTAAAATGTTGAAGTTAGAATACATTAAAACTACATTTTTAATAAAAAAGTACCTATTTATTTAATAAAATGTGAGTACTTAGTCTATAATTAAAATGTCATTATTACTCGAAATCCTCATCTGTATGATGATTTTGATGTTGACTGGAGGGAAGTTCCTCAAAGAAATTGCAACACTGACTTGTTTTTGCGTGTGCTATTGCTATAGGAGAATTCACAACATTTCATTTTTCGTTAAGTACCAAAATTAAAAATCCGTTTGGAGATCTTCCTTTGTTTCACACGATACACATATTTATTTATTTTTTTATTCAGTGGTTTAGGAGATATTTTGAAAAAACTACACTGTGTAACGAGTACGGGTTAAAGCTACTATACTCTCTGCCTACAAAGGTAACTGGTAATAAAAAATATTAGTTGTAGTTGTAAAAACAAAACAGGATACAAGGGGACTACTGATGGCAGTGAGTTGTTATATGTATAGAGTCGCAGGCCCCATACATCTTATTGCAATAAAATTGGCATAGTCCACGTCTTTAAAGACGTAGCTTTTGAAAATCAGCAATAAGCATGCCAAACGTATACTTGTCTCGCTTTCACCTACCGTGGAAATTACTGTGACATAAGGAGTTGAACAAAGATAGAAATATAATGAATGAAAATAAATTAGTGTTGCCCCATATTAAAACTTTTTTCCCACAATGAATGAATGAATGAACGAACATTAATGAATGGTATGACCAATGACTATGGCTAAATTAAAATTGGGTATGCAGTTTCAAAGCACCCGGGTGTAAGTCGGTATTTGACTCAATGGATTTTAATACTATAACTTGGAATTAGGTAATTCTAGTATAGCTACAAAACGGCTGAATGGATTTTAATGAAACTTTAATTTTAAGGATAGTTTAAATTTACTTATTGTAAACATGAAATAAAACACAATTATATATAACCTCAAGAAATTTCACTTTTTACGTGTATGTAGACTAATTACACGCATCACATTTTTTATTCAGCTATAAGTGTAGGTACTATATTAAATAATAAAAGATTCTATTCCTCAGTACGTAATTAATATACAATTTTCTCAATAAAAAAAAAACAAGTACAAAGACACAATGTCATAATAATAATCCAAATGCTTTAACTAAAACTTAAATCGGCGTACTAAGAATTACTTAAGAGGAGTATTACAAAATAGCGTTCTGAAAAATTAGAAACATTCAAACCGGGCGACACATCTACACAGTCATTGCTGGAGCTGGTACAACGCGTTGATGGAGTTAGAACAGGAACAGCATCTTTTTTTAGGGTCACGTTGCCATTAGCAGTCTTAGGTATATTCTTATGCTCATCTTTAAAATGTTTCGAACAAATGGCGGAGTAAGAGCTAGGCAGCCAATTCGTTTGACATCTTAACAAACGAATGGCTTGGGTCCATTTATCTCTTCTTATTTTATCTTTCGGAATTCTAAAAAATAGTAATATAATATTTAGTACATTATATAACATTTCTACATTTAATTACATAATTTATTCATTTGTTCATCATAGTTTCAATCATACTTCCACACAATCTGGGAGGAAAAAAAAATTCAAGTGGCAACATCGTGATAAAAAAATAAACAAAATAATATTTTAATAATTTTATTAATAATCTTGTTTTAATTGAATAATCTTATCAAAGTAAATATAAATGGCCAGCTTACCTGTGAAAAGTTATTCCAATGCGTTTAAGACCTCTGACCGAACGAGATTTACAAGAAGTAACTACACAAATCACCATTTTGATATATTGGTAAACACGTCAAGTCAGTTTAGTGCGTAGTATATGACTAAACACAAGTCAATCATATGACTTACTTCAAGTCTTGCCATTTTTTAGGGGTTTAGTACCACTCTAGTTATATAACAACTTACTGACTGATGGAGCCATAACACGAAAAAATAGAATAGAATTGATACAAGGGAATTTAATTTACGTGCTTCTCTACCCATCTTTGTTGATGAAAGTGAATAAAATTTAATTTTAAATTAATAAACTAAAAATAAACAATAATGAATGAAACAAAAGAACCATGAACGAACTATTGTACGAATGAAACGAACGAAAGCAGCTCATGTGAATTCATGTCATTTTTTTTTTAATACAGAATACGAATTGACACCTGATACCTTTAGCCGTCATCGGCTTTTTCTAAAAATGCAATATTTAAAAATTAATTTTTAGAAAAGCAAAAAATACGGATACCTTAATTTTTCACCTACTTTCATATAGGCTAATAAAATTAGGGTGTTAAAATTTTGAAATGTTGTGGATTGTATGCCCGTTTTAACACCGTAGGGGCGGGTTTTCGCCCTCGAGTTCTATGTCGAACATCGATCTGTTTGAACTCAACATCTGAGTAAGAGTTTTTATAAAAAAATGTGTAAGGAACAGCCTTCATTACCTTCACACCACAAATTTCATTCCAGGTAACTTTCTCCCCTTGAATGTTTTCACTGAAATTCCTCCCAATATCAGTTTGCAATGTCTTTAAGTAGTAAAAATACTACTGATAATCCATTTCTGAAACCTTGTATGGATTTCCAGTTTTCTTTGCGACTCTAATTATAGGTATTAATTGTGCAGGTGTGTAGATAGGGCCACTTTTAAGACATCGCTTTTTTTCACGCTCTATTAATATGCATGGAATCACCCTCATTTTGGGTATGTCCCACAACTAAAAACTTCACAGTTATGTCATCAATACTTTCCATCGAATTCACGCAATGCATCAACAATGACAATTTATTTTTTTGTTGGCCAGCACAATTTATCACAATATATCTCATATAGATCTGTTATTTGTTTTTTTTTTAAATTCTCATTCGCCCCCTAGGTTAGGTTAGGTTAGGTTAGGTTTTTTTTTTTTTTTTTGGGGAGAGAGGCGGGGGAAATGCTCATGCACACCAGGGAAGTTGAGCCCTGGTAGTGTCGGACTCCTGTCTTAAAAGCGACAGACCTACCGACTAAAACCCCCTCCTCTTCCTAATGATTTTAAATGGGGTGTACCGAACCACGCGGCGCTATCGGTATACGCTTTGTGGTCCGGTTTGTGAAGGAACTGCCGTCAGCTCCTTGTAACTCCGAGCCGTCAACAGACGATCCTGACAACTGGGAGCCGCAACTCCGTATTGCGGGTATTCCGTCAATACAGAGCTGCAACTTCATGCTGCCATTCAGACCATCTGGACAACTCGGAGCCCCCGAAGGGACAGCAGGGTAGTGGAGATGATAGACGTGTGGGGGTGGAGGTTAGATGCTGTTACCCTGTACTAATAGCATGAGTGCATAGCCAGGGTGATATAATATTCGAGTATGCGTAATGCAATTGTGATATAGAACCACACTTGCGAGTAATGGATGACTCGGTGAAGAAGGGTGCCGCTTAGCTTCACCGTGGGTAGTGGGCACACACA
>CAWUQD010000006.1:22500-37880 GCA_963924495.1 Nemapogon koenigi
TGCTAGTGGTTGTTAGAATAGAGGTAACAATGGTGGGTAGACAAGGCCCGTTGACTAATTTTCACATACAGCCATACACATAAAGTGAGAAAGATGGGTTATTAAGTTTTATGTGAGTTTGCGGGAGCAACAAGTGTTGGGTAGTTAAATTAGGTGGATTAATTATGTATTGTAATTTCGGGTGTTGAAGTCTTTTAGATTTAAGATGATAGATTTAATGAATTTTTTGAAGGATTCTATGGTACTTTCTTTGTTGATAATATCATTCAGGTTATATGGGTTTGTGTTAAGGTGTGATGCTGTTTGCTCATAATTGTGTCTAATACTGTTGAAACCCGGGCAGTATTGTGTTAGGTGTGTGATAGTTTGTACTGATGTATGATCACATACACATGTATCGGTATTAGAGATGTTAAAGCGGTGAAGATATTCTTTATGATATCCGTGATTTGACAAGAATTGGGTTATGGTGAAGTTAGGTGGTATATGGGTGATGAATTGTTTGAATTCGTCATAAGTGGGGAGTAGGTTTTTGGTGTAAGTGCAGTGGCCTTGCTGTGTATATAGTAGGTTTGATTGTATTTTTGAGTCGATTTTGTTTTTATACCTAATGTATGAGATAGGAATGTCGCTGTAGTCGTGTTGTTTATGTAGTAGGGTAGCCGATTTGGCTGCCTGATCTGCAATTTCATTGCCGGTGATTCCGACATGGGCCTTGACCCATATAAATTCTATTTTAAGGTCATGTAGATGAGCATGATGTAGTGATTGGAGTATATTGACCGCTAATTTGTTATGAGTATTTGGGTTGCAGAGTTCAGTAAGTGCTGATTTTGAGTCTGATAGAATAGTGGTGTGTTTATTGTTATGTTTTATGGTCCATTTACATGCCATATCGATGGCGAGCATTTCGGCTTGAAAAACTGAGCAGCAGTTATGTAGTTTAAGTTTCTTGGTAAGTTTAAGGTTGTTTGAGTTAGGTGGGAAGATAATGTAGGCTGCGCCTACAGTACCTTCTTCTTGTTTACTGCCATCGGTGTATATATGTGTGGATGTTGGTGTGATGAGTTCGTGTAATTCTGTTTCTGATGTGGCTTCTTTAAAAGTGATGCCTGTTCTGAGGGATGGGTGTAAGAGGGTTGATGGGAGGGCTGGGGTTTCTATTGTCAAGTCCTTTGGGAGGTGTTTAGTAGTTCTATTGATTTTGGAGATTTCAATATCTGCGGTTTCTAATATTTTTGCTGTGAGGGGGGTGAGTTGGGCGAGTGATATGGATAGTGGGGTGCTGATGGTACGGAATCCCTGAGTGATTTGTATGGCGAAGAGTCTTTGTGTAGCAAGAAGTCGATCACGGACGTATTTGTAGTTTAGAGAATTGCTCCATGCACTAGCAGCATACAGGATAATGGGTTCTATTACTTGTTTATATATGATTTTGATGTTGTCTGAATGTAGTCCCCAAGTGGGTCTTACATAGGTGGAGATTTTTTTGTATATTTTGAGTGCTCTGTCAATATTGTGCTCTGTGTGTTTAATGAATTTTAGTTTATGGTCTATGATGATGCCTAAATATTTTATTTGTTTAGTAAATTGTATAGTTTGATTATTCATATATATATTGCAATGGTTAGTTTTATTAGTGAATGCGATGGCTTGGGTTTTATTGTTAGCGAATACAAGTTTGACTTTATTGCCCCAGTTATTTATAATGTGTAGTGATTGGTTAGTGTTGTATTCCAGTTCTTTAATAGATTTGTGGTGCGAAATGAGGAGGATGTCGTCTGCATAAGCTTGCAGGTGGCAGTTGGGGGGGAGGTGGGAAAATAGGAGTTCATCTAGGAGAATATTCCATAGGGTTGGTCCGCAGACGGACCCCTGGACACACCCTCTTGTCATAGTTTTGTTTGCGGAGCTGTTTATAAAATCGATGGTAACGCTTCTGTTTTGAATATAGTTGGTGAGGATTTTGTAAATGTTACTGGGGCAGTTGATATCCCGGAGTCGTTTAAAGATTGCTGGCCACCAAGCGCAGTCGAATGCGGATTTAATATCAAGAGAGACAGCCAATACGTGCTCCTTGTTTTCTTTTGCATTGTTTATTATTCTAATAGCATTATTGAGAGCGATTGTTGTTGATATTTGTTGACGAAAGCCGAATTGGTTGTTGTTTGCAAGGTTGTTAGTATTCATGAAGTATGTGAGTCTGTTTATGATTAGTTTCTCGAATAGTTTGCCAAAGACGTTGATGAGACCTATAGGACGGTATGCAGATAGTTCGGAGTAGTTGATTTTATTGGGTTTGGGTAGAATTTTGGTATATGATTTCTTCCATGCTACAGGGAAGTAACTGATTTCTAGACATCTGTTGAGGAGCCCGGTGATAATATCGGGGAATCCGGAGGCAAATTGATGACAGATGTCAGATGTTAGATGATCGGTTCCAGGTGCTTTCTTGTGATTTATGGTATAGAGGGTATGTAGGATTTCAGATGTAGTGAAGGGAGGTTCAGGAGGTGTGTCTATGGGGTGGTGAATTTGTGATCTAAGTTGGGATTGTTCTGTGGTATCGTCCAGGGTGTCATCAGGGTAGAAACTGTTTATGAGTGCGGAGGCAGTTTCCGCACAGTTTTTGGTAAAAGTGCCGTCGGGAAGCTTTAATGTAGAGGGTGGTTGTGTAATGGGCTTGGTTTTGATAAGTCTATTTGTTATGGACCATACGTCCTCCTTCGCCTGTCGGTTACAGAATTCTTTAAAATGTTCCGTGGAACATTTACGGATTGCATTGGTGTATTCAATTCTTAGTTGGTGGCGTTCATTGAGGATTGAGTCTAGAGGGAGTTTTCTGTGTTTGTGTTTGTGAAGTTGGTGGTGATTATATATGACTTTTTGTTTGAGTGTTTGTAAATCATTGTTCCACCAGGGAGGTTTGTATGGCATACTACGGTTGATGGGGAGGAGTTTATCAGAGGTGATTTCAATGGCATTCACAATGTTAGTGATACAATCGTCTATGTCTTGGTGTGTCATGTCTTGAAAGGTGAGATTGGAGGGAATGAGGTTATTGATTTGTGCACGAAATTCTTCCCTAATATCATCCCAATTGATGTGTCGTGTGTTATACCTGAATGTGGAGGTGTTTTTGGTACGGGGAAATGTGTTGTTACGTTTGTTAATATTAAATGAGATAGCGTTGTGATCAGAGGCAGTACAGATGTTAAGGTCGACTTTCCAATTGGTGATTTCTATTAGGGAGGTGTTACTAATGAGTGATAAGTCGATAATAGATTCCTTGTGTATACCATTCTGGTGTGATTCAAAAGTGGGGATGTGTGTTGTATTACAAATATTGAGATTATGTGTGAAAATGATTTCGGCGAGTAGATTGCCCCTTGTGTTGGGGGTGTTTGCCCCCCATAATCGGTGCTTGGCGTTAAAGTCGCCACAGATGATGTGAATTGCATCTCTGGAATGTATGTTTAGGAAGTGTTCTAGTTTTGCTAGGGTGTGATTGTTATCAATTCGGGGTTCTATATAAATGGATATTAGGAAAATTTTTGTTTTGCTCTGTTTGTTAATTAATTGTACAATGCAAAGATGGGAGTCGGAGAATTGGGATATACTGATTGCACTGTATTTAGTAGCTTTGATTATGATGGCGGCCTTGACTTTATCGGGTTTGGGAAATTGGTGTATGGAATATCCGGGAATGGGATTAATATGGTTAGTGTTTCCTGTGTAGGGTTCAGAGACGAAAATTATGTCTGTAGGATGATCTAGGATGTGGCGTTTAATTTCGTGCTGGGCATTTCTGCCTCTGCCAAGGTTAACTTGTATGCAATTAAGATTAAATTTATTGGGTTGGGGATGGAGTTTTTTGATTGTATTATCCATAATTGATTTTTGCGCGGACACTGTTTGACATGTATAAGATTCTTGGGCATAGGTTAGAGGTGGCACTATGAGAGTGGGTGTTGTTATTATGACTATGAGTATTTTGTTTATTGAAGTGTTCGGTACAGTTGTGGCACTTGAGTTTAGTGGGGTCCTTTTTAAGTGGGCACTTTCCAAAATCGTGACCACTGTCGGCACAATATGAGCAGGTGGGGCTGGTTTGAGTACATCGAGCTTTAGTGTGTCCAAATTTAAGACAATGGAAGCATTGGAGGAGGGGGATGTATTCGGAGCAGTGGATCTTACAATGGTCTATGTTTATTTTCCCTAGGTTAATCATTTTATGGAATAGTTGGGGGGAAGTGGTAAAAACAGCATTGTAGAGTTTGGAGTTTCGGTTAGTTTTTTTAAATTTATATTTTAAATCTTCAGGGGAGGTGCACAGGTTCTTAATTGGGTCGTTTTGGTTGGTGATAATGGTTGATAGCTGTGTGTGATCTACGTCCAGGGGGATTCCCTTAATAATTATGGAGGGTTTGAGAGAGTGTGGGATTTCCGCGGTTATTTCGCAGTTTGGCAAAAGAGTCTTTTCCATGGCAATGTCTCTCTGATTGGGTGTATCGAATTCGATACGTAGTTTGTTGTTTGAGACAAATTTTGTATTAGCTGGTGCAAAGTTTGTGTCGCGAAACGTGATGTTGGACTTCCATAGGCGGAGGGTGTCGGATGGACTAGTGACCGGGTTTTTGGTGCTGATGATGAGTGCCGGCTTGGTAACTGGGGTTATGTGGGAGGGGGTGTATTTAGTGGTGGGGTTAATTTGGGTGATGTTAGCGTAAGTGGGTCTCGGTGTGTGTGTTGTGGGCGGTTGTATGTATTTACACTGGTTCAGGGTTTCTTTTACCGTATTTTTGATAAGTTGTTGGATGTGTTCAGTATCTTGAGACTGTTGGGGGGTGTTGCGTATTGGAGTGATGTGGGCAGATTGAGATATTTCTGTAGTAGAGGTTAGGGTGTCTTGCAATAGAGTAATGATATGTTCGCGGGTGGCTTTTTTGAGACTTTTTTCCCTGGTAAGTAGTTCCATAGCTTGGAGCAGGTTGTTTTTAGTTGACTCATAATATGTTGTCATTGTGTCTTGGGTAGGGGTGTCTAGTGTGTCACTGTGTATTGAGAGATGGAGATCAGACGAGTTGTGTGAGTTGGAGGGGGAGTGGTGGGTACTTACAGCGTTCTCAGAGCAAGGTGGAGATGATTGACTCGTAGTTGCTGGTGGACTGGACGATCGCAGCTGTCGTCCAGCAGAAATTCCAGGCTTGGGGCTTGACATGATTGTTGTAAATGTTTATTGTTCACTGCACTTTAGCACTATATTTCACTTCACTTTGGCACTATACTTCACTTCACTTGTACACTTAACTAACTTCACTATGGGTTTAAAGTTGTAGGGTAGCTAAATGAAAATTGAATGTGATTGTTTTTGCACGAAAGCTGTGGATAATAATTTAAGATAAGTAGTTAAAGCAGACAGATATTGACTGAGCTGAAGGCATAGCTGAAGGCAGGGCTGAAAGGAGAGCTGAAGGCAGAGCTTAAGGGAGAGCTGAAGGCAGAGCTGAAGGGAGAGCTGAAGGCAGAGCTGAAGGCTAGACGCCCACCGCCACCAGCTAGAAGCTGGTGGCAGAGGAGGTAAGTGGCTAACGTCTGTTGTCTACAGTGGCTACGTGCGGAATGCGGGCGAGTTGCAGGCAGCCGCAGCCAATCGAAGGCAGCAAACTGCAGGCAGGCAGGCAGCTGCAGCCAACCGAAGGCAGCTATCCGCAGGCAGGCAGGCAGCCGCAGCCAACCGAAGGCAGCGATCTGCAGGCAGGCAGGCAGCCGCAGCCAACCGAAGGCAGCGATCTGCAGGCAGGCAGGCAGCCGCAGCCAACCGAAGGCAGCGATCTGCAGGCAGGCAGGCAGCCGCAGTCAACCGAAGGCAGCTATCTGCAGGCAGGCAGGCAGCCGCAGCCAGCCGTACAAGGCTGCAGCAGCAGCAATCTGCAGGCAGGCAGGCAGCCGCAGCCAACCGAAGGCAGCGATCTGCAGGCAGGCAGGCAGCCGCAGCCAACCGAAGGCAGCGATCTGCAGGCAGGCAGGCAGCCGCAGCCAACCGAAGGCAGCTATCTGCAGGCAGGCAGGCAGCCGCAGCCAGCCGTACAAGGCTGCAGCAGCAGCAATCTGCAGGCAGGCAGGCAGCCGCAGCCAACCGAAGGCAGCGATCTGCAGGCAGGCAGGCAGCCGCAGCCAACCGAAGGCAGCGATCTGCAGGCAGGCAGGCAGCCGCAGCCAACCGAAGGCAGCTATCTGCAGGCAGGCAGGCAGCCGCAGCCAGCCGTACAAGGCTGCAGCAGCAGCGATCTGCAGGCAGGCAGGCAGCCGCAGCCAACCGAAGGCAGCGATCTGCAGGCAGGCAGGCAGCCGCAGCCAACCGAAGGCAGCGATCTGCAGGCAGGCAGGCAGCCGCAGCGAAACGCGACTTTAGCAGCAGCTGCACGCGGGCAGCCGCAGGAAACCGTAGCAGCAGCAGCAGCCACACGCGGGTGGATGCAGCAGGCCGCAGCAGTGGCTACAGCAGCAGAGGGCTGCCGAAGACTGCAGGAGGGTGCACGAATCTGCAGACGGCTGCAGGTGGCTACACTCAGCCGACGGCGGCTACGGAGGAGCCCAAAAACGCGTCCGCGCAGCTCGACGACTCGAGCAAGACTGGTTAGGTTAGGTTAGGTTAGGTTAGGTTAGGTTAGGTTAGGTTAGGTTAGGTTAGGTTAGGTTAGGTTAGGTTAGGTTAGGTTAGGTTAGGTTAGGTTAGGTTAGGTTAGGTTAGGTTAGGTTAGGTTAGGTTAGGTTAGGTTAGGTTAGGTTAGGTTAGGTTAGGTTAGGTTAGGTTAGGTTAGGTTAGGTTAGGTTAGGTTAGGTTAGGTTAGGTTAGGTTAGGTTAGGTTAGGTTAGGTTAGGTTAGGTTAGGTTAGGTTAGGTTAGGTTAGGTTAGGTTAGGTTAGGTTAGGTTAGGTTAGGTTAGGTTAGGTTAGGTTAGGTTAGGTTAGGTTAGGTTAGGTTAGGTTAGGTTAGGTTAGGTTAGGTTAGGTTAGGTTAGGTTAGGTTAGGTTAGGTTAGGTTAGGTTAGGTTAGGTTAGGTTAGGTTAGGTTAGGTTAGGTTAGGTTAGGTTAGGTTAGGTTAGGTTAGGTTAGGTTAGGTTAGGTTAGGTTAGGTTAGGTTAGGTTAGGTTAGGTTAGGTTAGGTTAGGTTAGGTTAGGTTAGGTTAGGTTAGGTTAGGTTAGGTTAGGTTAGGTTAGGTTAGGTTAGGTTAGGTTAGGTTAGGTTAGGTTAGGTTAGGTTAGGTTAGGTTAGGTTAGGTTAGGTTAGGTTAGGTTAGGTTAGGTTAGGTTAGGTTAGGTTAGGTTAGGTTAGGTTAGGTTAGGTTAGGTTAGGTTAGGTTAGGTTAGGTTAGGTTAGGTTAGGTTAGGTTAGGTTAGGTTAGGTTAGGTTAGGTTAGGTTAGGTTAGGTTAGGTTAGGTTAGGTTAGGTTAGGTTAGGTTAGGTTAGGTTAGGTTAGGTTAGGTTAGGTTAGGTTAGGTTAGGTTAGGTTAGGTTAGGTTAGGTTAGGTTAGGTTAGGTTAGGTTAGGTTAGGTTAGGTTAGGTTAGGTTAGGTTAGGTTTTTTTTTTTTTTTTTTTTTTTTTTTTTTTTGGGGAGAGAGGCGGGGGAAATGCTCATGCACACCAGGGAAGTTGAGCCCTGGTAGTGTCGGACTCCTGTCTTAAAAGCGACAGACCTACCGACTAAAACCCCCTCCTCTTCCTAATGGTTTTAAATGGGGTGTACCGGACCACGCGGCGCTATCGGTATACGCTTTGTGGTCCGGTTTGTGAAGGAACTGCCGTCAGCTCCTTGTAACTCCGAGCCGTCAACAGACGATCCTGACAACTGGGAGCCGCAACTCCGTATTGCGGGTATTCCGTCAATACAGAGCTGCAACTTCATGCTGCCATTCAGACCATCTGGACAACTCGGAGCCCCCGAAGGGACAGCAGGGTAGTGGAGATGATAGACGTGTGGGGGTGGAGGTTAGATGCTGTTACCCTGTACTGGTAGCATGAGAGCATAGCCAGGGTGATATAATATTCGAGTATCCGTAATGCAATTGTGATATAGAACCACACTTGCGAGTAATGGACGACTCGGTGAAGAAGGGTGCCGCTTAGCTTCACCGTGGGTAGTGGGCACACACAAACCCACCACCACGACGGCTACTGAGCCCTCCCCGCCACGACAAGGCGGGCACCCACGGGGGGGGGTTAGGTTAGGTTAGGTTAGGTTAGGTTAGGTTAGGTTAGGTTAGGTTAGGTTAGGTTAGGTTAGGTTAGGTTAGGTTAGGTTAGGTTAGGTTAGGTTAGGTTAGGTTAGGTTAGGTTAGGTTAGGTTAGGTTAGGTTAGGTTAGGTTAGGTTAGGTTAGGTTAGGTTAGGTTAGGTTAGGTTAGGTTAGGTTAGGTTAGGTTAGGTTAGGTTAGGTTAGGTTAGGTTAGGTTAGGTTAGGTTAGGTTAGGTTAGGTTAGGTTAGGTTAGGTTAGGTTAGGTTAGGTTAGGTTAGGTTAGGTTAGGTTAGGTTAGGTTAGGTTAGGTTAGGTTAGGTTAGGTTAGGTTAGGTTAGGTTAGGTTAGGTTAGGTTAGGTTAGGTTAGGTTAGGTTAGGTTAGGTTAGGTTAGGTTAGGTTAGGTTAGGTTAGGTTAGGTTAGGTTAGGTTAGGTTAGGTTAGGTTAGGTTAGGTTAGGTTAGGTTAGGTTAGGTTAGGTTAGGTTAGGTTAGGTTAGGTTAGGTTAGGTTAGGTTAGGTTAGGTTAGGTTAGGTTAGGTTAGGTTAGGTTAGGTTAGGTTAGGTTAGGTTAGGTTAGGTTAGGTTAGGTTAGGTTAGGTTAGGTTAGGTTAGGTTAGGTTAGGTTAGGTTAGGTTAGGTTAGGTTAGGTTAGGTTAGGTTAGGTTAGGTTAGGTTAGGTTAGGTTAGGTTAGGTTAGGTTAGGTTAGGTTAGGTTAGGTTAGGTTAGGTTAGGTTAGGTTAGGTTAGGTTAGGTTAGGTTAGGTTAGGTTAGGTTAGGTTAGGTTAGGTTAGGTTAGGTTAGGTTAGGTTAGGTTAGGTTAGGTTAGGTTAGGTTAGGTTAGGTTAGGTTAGGTTAGGTTAGGTTAGGTTAGGTTAGGTTAGGTTAGGTTAGGTTAGGTTAGGTTAGGTTAGGTTAGGTTAGGTTAGGTTAGGTTAGGTTAGGTTAGGTTAGGTTAGGTTAGGTTTTTTTTTTTTTTTTTTTTTTTTATTAGTTCCTTTAGTGCTTCTGCACTACAAAGCGCAGGCCTCGCTCTTTTCTTTCTTCCATCTCTTGTTAGTGTAATTTTTCTTTATTTATTTATCCTTAGGTCTAACCTATCCATTATCTTCCGTTCTCTTTCATAATTTTCCTTTCTTTCGTCTTCAAAATAAGTTTTTCAGCGTGGTTTTTATTTTTTTTTTTTTTTTTTTTTTTTATACAGTTTTGATATACTTTACAAATATTTATCAATTTTTCAATTTGTGCAATTTCAAATGTTTTACAGACTCAGTTAACGGAGACAATGGTATTTATCTTAATTTCTAAGTATCTATACTAAGGACAGCTACTAACAGACGATAAAGCTACATTATGAACAATATATTATAACAATGATATAACATGGCAACATCTTTAAATTATTTTTAGCAACACATTCAATATCTACAGCAGCAACTCAATATTATAACATTAACTACGACATATTTCTATTTAATAACTTAAACTTAACAATTTTAAAATGCCATACTAAATCAAATAATAATAATAAATGATGATAGTAAATTATTTATATAAATTCAAATTTAATTTACTGGATATATATTATAAATAGATAAATTATACTATAAGAAAAAATATTATAATACTATTATAGTAATAGTATTATAATGTTAATAGATTTAAATAATTAAATTTATAATAATACATGAATAATATAATTTGATAATAATAATAAAATAATGATTAATTTAAATAAATAATATTAATATTGGAAATTTTTTAAATAATTTCAATTAAAACGTCAGACTTCTATAATTAGTGTGTGGATTATTTTCCTTTTTTGGGGCACATTTACACAGGTTTATTTTTCATACATGCTTTCTTTACTACATCCACTCCAAATTTTAGTAATTTGTCTCTGTCTGATCCTAATATAATTTCATTTAAATTTTGTTTAGTTATTTTCTGCCCCAGGCATATTTCTAGATCCATACGCTTGGCTTCATGTCTGGGGCAGTCTAGGAGCAGATGCAGTATATCCTCTTCTTTCTCTCCATCACATTCACATCCCGGTCTGTCTTTCAGCTTAAACCTGTGCAAATACTGAGAGAAACCGCCATGGCCCGTTAGCAGCTGCGCTAGCGGTCCCTCCCAGCGCAGTCGTCTCACCGTTCCGTGCGACTCTCTCAGTAGAGGGAAGAACACCCGAGTCACATCACCCTTTCCCTCTGTGTCATACCTTTTTTGCCATTGCTCTACGGATTCATTCCTAATGAGGCGTTTAGCGCAGGAAATGGGGAACTTTTCGTATTCGGCTGCCGTCTTTTTTCGGAGGGCTGCCTGCTTCGCCAACTCGTCGGCCCTCTCGTTTCCCGGAGTACCGACGTGCGCCCTCAGCCAGAACAGCTTGACGTCGCGCCCCTCTGCACGCAGGTCGGAGATGTTACGCCTCACGGCGAAGGCCAGGGGGTGGAGAGTTTCGGGACTAGTCAGCAACTCCAGCGACGACTTAGAGTCGCTGAAGATGCTGACCACTTCCTCCGCACTCTCCAGAACCTGTTTCGTCGCCTTGTACAGGGCCCACATCTCCGCCTGAAATACGGTGCAGAAAGGTTCTAAACGGTGCGTAGACGACCTTACCTCAGCTCCGCCCCTCCACCAGGTCACGGCCGCGCCGACCTTCCCTTGGATTTTACTACCGTCGGTGAAGATCTGCACGCCCCCGGCACTGGGGAGCTCTAACGTTTCCGACGCAACCCCGTCCACGCACTCGTATGCGACGCCAATTGCTCGAGCTGGGTGCGGCGCTTTGGCAAAGCTGACTCTGCCCTCGTACTCTCGGTCAGCCAATTCCACCATTTTCCTTCCGCGCTTTACCTCATAAATCCGGGCGTTTTCTTGGATCCTGATGTCAAGTGGAAGGAGCCCCGTCAAGACCAATGCGGCGTTGAGTGACACCGTCCTGTATGCCTTGCAGATTTTCTGCGCAAAACCCCGCTGCACGGAGTCTAATTGCTTCCGCACATTCAGCCTTGTTGCAGCGGGTGCCCATACGCTTGCGGCATACAGGACGATTGGTTCAATCACTGCAACGTATATGGTCCTCACGATCTCCGGATTTAGCCCCCACGTAACCCTGGCCGCACATGCTAACTGTTTATAGATATTTAGCACTTTCTTGCAGACCTTGGTCACGTGCGGCCCAAAGGTAAGTTTCTTGTCGATGGTTACCCCGAGGAGTCGAACTTCATCAACTATGGGCAATCGGACACCCCCCATGCTCACGTCCGGGAGATCGAATTTCAGTCTTTTAGTGAGCACCATCACATTTGATTTGTGTGGTGCGCACCTTAGCTTATTTTCGATCCCCCAAGCGTGAACACGGTCAAGCGCCCGATTTGCCTCCTCTTGTAGGGCGGCCACCGACGTGCCGGAGAAAATAAGGACCACATCATCGGCAAAGGCCTGGCAGCGTACTCCGAGGGCCTCCATGTCCCGGAGCAAGGTGTCAAGGAGCAAGTTCCAGAAGGTTGGTCCGGCTATTGAGCCTTGGACACAACCCTTGGTTGTCGCTCGTTGACACCTCGCTCCGGAGTACCTAACGAGCACCTGGCGGTCCTCGAAGTAGCTCTGCACTACTCCGTACAGATTTGCTGGGCAGCCCTTTTGCAGCAGTTGGCGCTTCACGGCAGGCCACCAGGCATTATCGAAGGCTCCCTCTATGTCAAGCGATATCAGCACAACGATCTTCTTGCAGCTTATCTCGCGCCTAATGTGCGATATCGCGTCATAGAGGGAGTCCTCGGTCCCGCGCTGGGGTACAAAACCATACTGCTGCGGGCTTAGCTTGGGGAGAAGATGCCACTGCAGTCTTCGCACTAACATCTTCTCCACAATCTTTCCCAGCACCGAGAGGAGACCGATCGGCCTGTAAGATTTGGGCTGGGAATAGTCATCCTTACCCGGCTTTCGGATTACACATATTGCCGCAACCTTCCAGCGCTCCGGGAAGTGGCCCAGCTGCAGACATTTGTTTGCAATAGCCAGGAACACCCCCGGATCCACCTCGATCGCGGCAGCACATATATCCGCAGTGAACCCATCCAACCCGGGAGCCTTCTTCGGGCTGAAAGATTTCATGGCTTGAAGAAGCTCCACTTCGGTGAAGGATGGGTCATCCGGGCTTGGTACAGTTATCCCCCTCCCAGTCTCCTGCCGTATTCGGTCGTGGTAGTGGGTGTCATACACAGGGTCATCCTCAGGGAAAAACGTGTCTGCCAGTAACTTCGCAGACTTTTCGGGGTCAAGGACCTCTCCCGATCGATCTCTTAGGAGAGTGTCCTCTGACCTCTTTGATGTTTTTCGAATGACCCTGTATATGCCATCCCACATACTCTCCCGGTCCTGTACGGAGCAGAACTCCTTCCAACTTTTTGTCTGCGCCTCCCGAGCCGCGCAGTCGTATCTCTCCTTTACCTCGAGGTATCGGTCGACGACGCACTGCCTTCTTACAGGGGCGGCGTTCCTAATACGGCGCCGCCTCCTGATGGTCTCCCTGCGAAGCTCGTCGAGTTCCTTGGACCACCACGGTACCGCCGCTTTCCTTCTTGGCTTGATTTTCGGGATAGCTTCACTGCTAGCCTCGCTGATGCAGTCGGTGTAAAAATTTACCGCATCCTCGAGGCCTTCAGGCGACACTACGTTCTCCACCTCTGAGGCTGTAATACCCTTTTCTAATAAAGCGGTTTTTAAAACCTGACGGAAGAGTGGCCAGCTGGCTTTCCAGGTATTGTATACCCTTGTTCCAGCCGGCCTATTCTCTTCCGTCTGTTTTTCAGTTTGCAGTGTGAATGTCACAGCATTGTGATCCGACGTAACTAAATCCCTATTCACCCCCCACTTCCTAATCTTCCCTATCAACCCTTCACTACATGCTGTGACATCCACTCTACTCCTATACATTTTCCCTCCCCTACATACCTCAAAGGTGGGAGAATCGCCTTCATTTAGCACGTGGAGCTCCCTCTCGTCCAAGAAGGCGCGGTATAGCGCTCCCCGGTGATCCTCACTCTCCGAGCCCCACCAGGGACTCCATGCATTTACGTCGCCTCCCACTATGATGTTGGATACACCTGCCTTTTTGCAGATGTATTCCAGCTTCTCGAGGTAAGGTTCGACACTTGTGGGGTCACCCTCAAAGTACACCGAGATAACTGCCACAGACAAATCTCCAAGTTTCATCACGGCTGCGGCGATGTTCTCCGTAACCAGATCGGGATTTTTTATAATCTCAATCCGATCATCGAAGACCATCAGCGCAGCCTTGACATCCTTTTCGCGACTGCCGGTCCTCTGGACGATGCGCACTCCAGGGTAGTCCCTCATTTCGCCCCTGCTCCCCACGTAGGGTTCTTGGACAAGGGCGATCGAAGCTCCACCCCTGCCCGCATCATTCAGAAGCTCGGCAGTCGCGACTTGTCTTCTCTGGAGATTTATCTGGATTATGGGCAGCTCCCGGTGCACCCCAACTCCCTCACTACTCAGCCCGGAAGACGCTCTATTTTTTCCAGGATCCACTTTAGCACTGGTATGACACTTTACTTCTTGCTACGGCGTCCCACTTCTGTCGTATGGTACATTCTCCACTGAACGCCGTATGCCCCGCATCAGTCACACCAGACGTAGAGCAGTTACAGCATCGGGGCCCATCGCCCCTCTTTTTCTGAGAGCAGTCCTTTACGTGATGAGCCCCGGCGCAGTAACCGCACTTTTCTTCCTGCTCTTTGCAAAACCGTCTGGTGTGTCCGTACGCGAGACACTGCGCACATTGTTTAAGTGGAGAGTGGTCGTAAATGGGACGCCGCTGCAGGTCGATGTGCGCCCATCCCACCGACAGCGCCCTGTGGTACATCTGCGGGTGCACCTCCAGGATCACGTGCTGTTCCAGTGGGTTCCGCGCACGCCTCCTAAACACAACCCGTGACTCTCCTATTACCTGGGTGCTCAATCCCTCCACCATATTTTTATTTTGTTTTTGGAGGGACTCTACAACGTCCGCATCTGTGTTATGTTTGAGGACGTCCTTTATTATAATTAGGGGCCTTTTAAGCTTAGCCTCCTCCGCCTGTAATTTTTTCTTACTTGATTGGAGACTAAGCCTAACCCTAGAGACGTCCTCCACATTCTCCAGGCTCACTAGGACCTTGCGATTGCTCATCTTTTTTATCCCGTGAACCTGGAGACCCGCCGCTCGTGCCCCCACTACCCCCCTGAAGTCTCTGATGATATCATCGCAGCTGTTTTCATCATCCTGCGACGATATCACCAGGACATTTTTGGACGCTCGGGCAGCCGAAACAGCGCCGCTTCGGAGTGGCGCGGTCGACGCCACCTGTGCGTAGGACTGTGATGTGGCCTCTATCTTTTGATAGACTTCCTTAAGGGAAGACTCGGCCTTTTCCATCGCAGCTCTAGCATTATCCACCCTAGTGGCAAAGTCCGTGATCCCAGAGGAGGCAACCTCGGTCTCCGCCATGAGTTTCTTCACCTCCCCGGGGATCCGACCCATTGTCGATTTTATGCTGCCTATCTCCTCTGCGAACGCAGACATTGTAGAGTCCATCCTATTGTAATTTCCTATTATTTCCTCCATTTTCTTTTCACTCTCCTTTCTGACCTGTTCTAATTCTCGGAGGTGGGCGTTGCTTGCTCTATCCATTTCTTCCCCCTTTCTATTCCTAGAGTCGGACAACCTCAGGACGAGTTCGTATAGCTCATGAGCCCTCTCTACCACAGTCACTCTTATGTCTCTCCTGAGGTTGTTCGCTTCTTCCAATGCATCTTTAATGCCCTGCAATGCGCTGTTAGCCGAGGTAGCGGCATTATAGATGCTTATACCGCCTCCTATACTCATTCTTGGACCTGCAGGCATCGCAGGAAAACAACTCGCCTTAGAGCTTACAACGCCCACCCCCCCCGAGACGCTCGCAACGGCTTGACGACGCCCCCCATCCTGCTCTACCCCCCCTATCGCGCCCTCATGCTGCGCCTTCGCGCTTCGTGGATCGCTACTTGCCCGTTCGGCTCTTGCTCTTTTAACTACATCTCCCTTAACCCCAGGCGCAGCACGGGGCGCAGCAGATGAGGCTGGTCTGGTAG
>CAWUQD010000007.1:0-19474 GCA_963924495.1 Nemapogon koenigi
AAGTTTCGCGAAGCCGACCAAACTGAAAATCAGTACTACTAATGATCTATTAAATTACTTAAATTACATTTTGTGACTATTCAATTTGGTCGCGTTCGCGATATTATCACTTTTGTTGAGTGTCGGAACGCGACATTAGATACTCCAACACGCACGCGAATTTTAAATTTGTGCGGTGACATTAGGAACACATCTACATTGCATAGACAACAATGAGTGCTTTTAATTTAAAATTAACTTTATTGAATAGCAATAAGGTTCAAATTGACTCTGTTATTATGAGAAAAAGAAAAGGGCTGTTTTTAGGGGCCAAATCGGTTCAGCCGTTTTCATGTTATGTCGTGACAACGGAAAACGGGTTTCATTTTTATATATATAGATTTCAGAAATTAGTTCAGGGCTGTACAAGTAACCTATGTTTCCGGCCGAGTTTATGGCGGCTACACAATTGTCTATTTTTGTCGCTAGTAGTACTACCTCTGACCTCAAACCGGTCAACTTTGGTGACTTCCTCACCTCTACAATCATTTTACAAAGCACTAAATCGGGTCTACCAAACCTCATCTCCAAAATGTCAGACGTCAGACGCAGAAGTAGTCGCAATCAGTCGGGCAGCAACCGCCTCCCACGCCTCGCCTTGAAGACACCTTTGTAACCGGGATATATTTTCCTCCTCGGAATACTGGCCAACCCTAGTCGTGATGTCGTACGCATTTTTGAAGCGCAACCAATCAAGTGCATCGCCTGAAAAAGTAGGTAAGCTGTTATTAGTGAGTCTACCTAAAATTTTATCTTTGTTCTTTTTACACAGTTTACAGTTGCACAGGTCTGCCTGCATACTCTTGAAGCTGTCCACGTGATCACCAAAATAAGGGTTTGTGTTATTGACCCAAAGCTCTGTATTCTTGTGTTTGCGTAGAACTATGAATACTATGACTACGAGCGCTATGGCTATAAACACTATAAGCCAACTCCTCTTCTAATCTTGCTTGAATAATATTTCTTTCAGCTTCTATTTCCCTTTGCTTGAGTTCGGCCTCTACTTTCTCTCGGGCTACTAAAATTTCTCGTTGTTGCAACTCGGTAATCTCCCGAGCAGCCCTTGCCTCTAAGACCCGACGTTGAAAAGTTTTTGAACTCATCAAAGTGGATGTTGGTTTATTAGTTATGTTATCTTCCATATTTTCGTTATTTTTAAGAGCGATCCGTTTGCTTCGTCGTAGTGACATTTTGTATAGAAGCTCTTTCTTCGAACTTTTTATTTACAATTTACAATGTACAAACTCACGGTTCACGTAGTTAAATCCGGCTCGAAGGACCAATTTTTTAAGTAAAAATAAATGTATTAAAATCTTCAATCTCGCATGACTTCTCTTATTTACAAACAAATATCAAGTGTCATATTTTCTTCATATATTATAAAGTCAGAACTACATTTAAATCGCCCTTTTCCAAGCTCACCAAGAAGTTTTATCCAAGGGTCCTCGATGTGACTGACGGGAGCCGACCAGATGTTTTACCAGAAAGTATTCGTGGTTTCAACATCGGGTACACTCCCTTCAGTCACACCCTGTTTAGATCGTTCCCAGTCTCTATAAACCTGCCTTTGATCATTTTGGAATATGCGATTCTGGATGTATCGATCCACTCGCAACTTGTACCTACGAATGCGGTTCGCCCATGCACAAATTTTCTGATTCAGGAAGTCGATGCGTTCTGTGACTCGAGATATATATTCCCGGGGTCTGATGTCAATCCCCGAGAAGGCTCGCTGCACAAAACGCATCACTCGCGGACGAGTGTTGCCGTTTCTGAAGCAGGTTAGCTTGCCTATGAGTACCCTAGCCTCGTCAATTCGCCTTTGGATTCTGCTCTGCCACGCGGGTACGGTAGGTTTCGGTCGTGCAGCTTCATTGAAAAACTTGACTCCTGCTACACGACAAGCCGTAACCGCGGCGCAGTACAGGATCGAATGCGTGTCGGCGAGGTTTTCACTATTATCAAAAAAATCATCTCTTCTGGTGACAAGAGGGCTGGCTCCTTCCTCGCTCAACGAATCAGCATCGCGGTACAGCGGGGAAATGCAGCCAGTATTCTTGCCACTATTCCACGCGGACCTGGTATATTTAGTTATTTTTAATCTTTAGATTTGATTTAAGGTTTTTATATTAATAAAAAAAATAAAAAAATAAAATTGTACGTACCTAATTTGTCTAATTATTTATCTATCTATTAGATACTAATAATAAAACTGAAGAGTTTGATTGTTTAAACGCGCTAAACTCTGGAACTACTATTCGAATAAAAAAAAAATAGCTTTATCAAATTTTCGCTACGACCCAAAGGAGCGAAGCAGTAACCTCAGCTCGTCTTTTGATAAAATTTATTTGTTAATTAATAACTCAATAAAATCTGCTTCTGCTTCTTTGTTTTGCACCTGGACTGCCTTTAAAACTGGTGTCGTGAGCGGTAGTCGAGTGAGGTCACATACATCACTATGGATCACGAAGTCAGCATCCAGCATTCCTGCCAAAATTCGAAACTCTTGAACCTTTTGCACCAAAATAGTTTTTTATCTCTACAAAATCAATGGGCTAATAGCAAAGACATTGTAGTCGAGCGCGCTCTCTAATGCCTGGTTTAAACTCAGCCCATTTCCCTCGTGCTCGTGCTGCCGTATTTATTTCCCAAAATAATTCCACGGCAACGTCGACGGCAGTAGGCATTTACATCAAAGAGTACCTTTTTCACCTCCCGGCAATGAAAGTTGACAAATATGCTGCGTCGCCACTCTGCCTATTAAGTATAAATAATGATTTAAATGTTTTAAAATCATTCAGAATAGACGTCGTCGTCGCCAAAGGAGATGTTGAATGATATCAGTTTATCGTAATAGAACGTTATAAGTAAAATACATATTATAAAGCTAATTTTCCATCCGTATTCATTATCATACTGTTGAGGAAGCGATGTCGGCCTTTGACTTCCCGCACAAAAACCGCCAACGAGACGGAAGTACGGCAGCGACAATAGCAGGAGCAGCGACAGCGGGAGTAACGTGTTAACATTCTCGCGCTGCCCACTTTATTGCCCACTTCCCTGCTCACTGTCACGGAATTGAGCTGAGTGTTAACCGGGTATAACATAGGCTGGACCGGGACGTACAATAAAACTAATACATTATATTTAAATAATAATATAATATAATTATTTAGTTCAGAAAGTTCAGGAAGATTCCCACGTCACCATGCTTTAAGTGATATAATTCGACGTGCTCTGATATCTGCAAATATACCATGAATACTCGAACCCCCAGGCCTTAGTCGAACGGATGGTAAAAGACCAGCTGGACTCACCTTAATACCATGTGAAAGAAGTAGATGTTTATTATGGGAGGCTCCTTGTGTCAGCACCTTTGCTCCTACTCATATAAAAAGTATTCATACAGCAGGATCCGCAGCCAAATCTGCGTCTCGTTTAAAACACTTTAAATATAACACACTTAAACTATCATAATTATTATATTTGTTGCATTCGCAGTAGAGACTTCAGGATGTTGGCCTTTGAGGCAAAGGGGTTTGTTAAAGAAATTGGTAGACGAATAAGAGACAAAGGATTAGTTCAGGTATGTTCCTGATGCAAAGATTGGCCATAACGATCCAGCGAGGGAACGCTGCGAGCGTAATGGGAACCTTTGCACCAGAAACAAAATAATTTTATTTATCATTTTTTAATTTATTCAATTTATTTATTTAGTTATTACGTTTAGTTAAATTAGTTTGTTTAAGATTTATACAATAGATATAATTATAATTAACGTAATATCACAGTCACATAACGAAGCCGAGCAGCGCTGCACCGACGAGCAGCAGAGCAGGCAGCGTGGCAGCGGGCGAGGCGGCGTCACAGGCGGGAGCGTGTAGCCCGTCACCCAGACAGGCCGCGTAGCCCATGAGATGCGGCACTTGGCTCTGTTCGTACACTCCCGCGAACATGTGCTGCTGCGGACCTCGCGCGTACACCACCACGTCCTCACCGCCGTGAGTCTCTAGGTCCCTCTCCACATCTACATGTGACCTCCACTGCGGCTGTTCTGTGGTACAAAATAATCTCATTATGAACATTAATTAATTGAAAATGGCGCCACGTCTCCGTAATTCGTAAATGAGGCAGTAATGGCTGTAATAGAAATTTCGCTGTGAGGGTTTAACCACACATCAAAATAGCTTTTTATATAGATAATTTTTATATATTTACCTATAGATATTTCTGATTATAATAGAATTGTGCGAATTCGTGAAAATACAATACTGTGCATCAGATTACACGTAAGCCGCCTCTTCACTTGAGCAGCTTCGGGTCGAACAATCTCATCCTGAGAATGCCGCGACCTACTGCGTGAACGCCTCGCACCGAGACGCCCTTTGAGCACTGATATTTATCAAGACAGAATGGCTCACCGAGAGGCTGCCTCACTCGGCTCAAGGTACGGCATGCCTCGACCCGCAGCACGTCTCAACTAGTGATGCCGCAGGTTGAGGCGCTGCCGCGAGCCGATGCTGTATCTAGTGGAGCGGCCGCTGTTGCAATCGCAAACACATTTTTGCGCACATACACACTGACGCACGAACACACACCCACACGTACATCCGGTTGTACAATGACTCACGGTAACTAGCCTCTTCGGTCACATCCGGGCGGACACCTACAGAAGCATGTGGACGAAAACCGGGCCCGTTGACGTACGACAGTATCTGATACCGTACACCTTGCTCGTCTCGACTACCTGACGCTCCTAACACGTCACTCCCGCGCAGATTGTAGCCTGCGTAACCCATTACGTGTGAGTGATCTGCTGTGACCACTACGAGCGTGTCTTCGGTATTGGTCAGCTCCAGTGCGCGCTGTACTGCTTGGTCAAACTCCACTGTCTCATCCAGTGCCTCTCGCACGAAGTTGTCATGATGGGCGTGGTCAATACGTCCTCCCTCCACAAATAGGAAGTAACCCTCGGTGTGAGTGGACAGTGAACGAATGGCCAGTTCTGTGAGCTCGGCCAGCGGTGGCGTAGTGTCTTCGTCTGTGTGTAGATGGTAGGGCAGGTGACTATCGGCCAGCAGAGCCAGCAAGTACTCGCTGTCCTCCAGGTTGACGGCGCGTAACTCGGCCGCGGTCGCCGCGTAGCTATAAGTGTGGTTGCGCTCGTTCTTGTCCTCCTGCCACTCCTTGATGAGGTCGCGATCATCACAACGCCACCCGCCGTCCTCCCGCGGAAGGAAGTTTCTGCGCCCGCCACCGATTATAACCTGCAGGGCATACGGATAATTTGTAGTACCATTATTACGGTCCGAACGCGCCTGCTAGTCCAGGTCTAATGGTGATACCTTCAAGTCTCTGCCCGGAAATCCATTAATGAGCTGGTGCGCAATGTCTGGGCAGACGGTTGGGTTGCCGCCAGATGCTGTCACAGCGCAATCATACTCCCAATCGCGACTCGCGCAATGAGAATACACGCCGGCGGGCGAGGCGTGCGTGATGCGAGTAGTGGTGACAATGCCAGCGACACGTTCGTCCTGCAGCGCCCAGGCCGCGATGGACGGTACATGTGTGGAAACGTCCGCCTGCCCGGCACAATCATCGTACTTCACTCGCGCTGTTACTCCGAGGGTGTCCAAGTTGTTTTTGACACCACTCAAATACGCAGTTGCGGTACACGCTGAGTCAGCTACTTGATGATCTACGCAGTAAGTCTGGAATTAAGTACAATTCATAGATTTAATATTTTGAATAAATTCATTTTAAACGAGACTCCTATGAATGTAAATAATGTTGCGTCAGTGGCCACGACGATCCCGGATCCCGGCCATGAACCAATGGGTTCATTATAATTAAAAATTTATGTACATAATTCGTTCATCTAAATATACCTCAACAGAACTGGCCACTCGTTAGGTATTGGTGAACGTTGACGTGACTGACCTTAGCGAGTCCAGTGACGGGGAATGTCTCATAGGTGAGCACTTGTTCCTCACCGGGGTGGCCTGCCTGCCGGCCTTTGTAAACGCGCGTCGCGGCTGTAGTGGTGAGCGACAGTCCATCCCCCAGGAACATGATGATGTTGCGCGCAGCCCGTGTGCGCGCCAGATCCGGCTGTGCGCGGTCTCGAATGGCTCTTTGAGCCTCCTGTACCCAGAAGGCCGAATCCAGCTCGGCCGGGTCTCCCGCTCGCCCCTCTGTCCCGGGCGACAAGCGCGGGTGAGGATGTTGAGTCGCGGCGACCATCGTCACCAGCCACACGAACCTCACTAACTGTAGTGTACACATAACTACGTCGATACTGTTGGCGACTGCCACCCGTCCACCTATTTATGCTGCTAAAATATGCTTGTATCGCATTATCTCGTTATCGCGACAAAGTATAAATTTAATTATCGCTGCGGAAAGATATTTCCGGTAGATATTTACATTTGAAGGATTAGAATCAATAGGTAATTTAGTTCAATTCAGCAGCAATAGATTACGTTTGTGGACTTCGCTTTACATTGTTTTCACAATATAAATAATATTAATCCTAACTAATATTATAAATGCTTTAGTGTGTTTGTTTGTTTGTCATTCTTTCTTTTGGTATTCATTAAATTTGCGTCAATAGAACTGTAATTCTCTCAGAATTTTATTATGCCTGTTCTACATGTGGATTTTCATCTATTGTTTTATTTTATCTGAAATTTCTTTTTAATCTTGTGTACGTTTGACATGAGGCTTATTGGTCTATAGTGGTCAATGTCATTCTTAACTCCTTTCTTGTACAGGAGAATGATAAGTGATTCTCCCCACTGGCTTAGTATGATAACTGTGTTGAGTATATAATTGAATAGTTTTGTTAAAATTGGGCTTTGTTCTTATCGGGTCCTAAAATTCTTTATGGTATCCTTTCCCTGGTCAGCGTCTTTATTAGAGTAAAGGGTTATGTAGTTAATATGTAGATAATTTCTTAATTTCGGTACGTTTTATCACTAATCTTGATGTTTTTCTTACTATTTTTGTCTCATATTAGTATTTTTCTTTCTACTAAAAGCTCTATCGTTTCATATTTGTTTAAATCATTGTCAGCCTTAACTTTTTTTACATATGATCGTATTTTTCTAGTACAATCATATTGGAGGTAATTATTTCTAGCAGAGGCTTGATAGTAGCAGTGAATCAATATTTTTAGCATACTGTTCTGATGGTAACACTGTGGTCGTTGTTATGATTTTCCTGAATCTTTTCGGTTGATACATATTTAAGCGACAGTGTACCATGCGGCGGTTGGTTTTGAAGTTTAAGTTGGTGGCGAAAAGGCACCACGGATGTGCAAAAAAAGATGAAGTTAAATAACAAAAGTGTAATAAATAGCAAACAAGGTGTAAAAATAGAAATAGGTGAAGTAAGGCCAACAAGACGAAATAAAGAATGTAAACAAACTTTCAGGTGCAAATAACATTTTTTATTTGAAGATTTTGTTTAACATTGTTTAATTTTATACCACACATGTTCACGACCCTTATACCCTGAGGTGTGGCCAGAGACACAAGTAACAGTTTCCACTGTTTGCCTCTTGAAAGTACAAAACGCAATAACCCGACCATTACCTAAACGAGTTAATTATCGCATTCAAGAGAATGGCTGTCATTTCGAACATTTACTAAAACAAGAGTAGCATTATGAGTCAGTCACGTTCTAACCTCTACTTGGTGTCTTTAATTTAGTCGGGTTATAATTGGCTGCTAACTTTGGCCGCTAACTTCACACCGGTACTTAATTAGTGGTATTTTTAAATGGTGTCAACTTAATTAAACTCAATAAAAATACATATAAAAAAAATATGGTGTATAATAAACAAAACCAATTAGAAATAAAAAAAAATTAACATCACAAACATTCACAATGATAATGGATTTCAACAGAAATTGCTTCTCCTTAGACCTACAAGGCACAACATACAAATGTGGTGCAGGCCATGTACTCATGTAATGGAATTGTAGTAATCCCTATAGACTAGACTTATAGATTAGGAAGACGTAGCTATCGCTGATAGCACACCGGCGCAATGACATTGCGATACGCTGTCATACTTATGTTCTGTTTCGCTCTGTCTTATAGTAGAGAGAGTAGTGCAATTTCGCTAGTCATACAATGCCTCCTTGGTACCTACCGCAGTTTGGTCCATGCGTCGGTGTGCTAACAGCTTGAAGTTCGTAAGAAAACGCACGAACAATAAAGTGTGATATCACAGTCAAATAATAAACCGGAGCAGCGCGGCCCAGGCGAGCAGCAGAGCGGGCAGCGAGGCAGCGGGCGAGGCGGCGTCACAGGCGGGCGCGTGTAGCCCGTCACCCAGACAAGCCGCGTAGCCCATGAGATGCGGTACTTGGCTCTGTTCGTACACTCCAGTAAACATGTGCTGCTGCGGACCTCGCGCGTACACCACCACGTCCTCACCGCCGTGAGTCTCTGAGTTCAAATGTACGTCCACGTGTGACCTCCACTGATGCTGAACTGTTACAACATTAAAACATAAGTGGACATACGGTTAGCATCCCACATTGATGATAGAACTTTGGTGAAAGAAAATATACTTTCATTCCATAATTATAGTACTCGCTAATATTTTTTGGGCTCTGGCAATATCAGTTGGAGACGATCTGTGCAGTAACTATCTTAACAAATTGCGTTACCATACTTTATCGTTTAAAAATGTTATCATAAGTCAATAAAATGTAACATTCTCTTATTCATAAATAAACCTTTTAAAAAAAAGTGTACCGACTTCAAAAATTTGTACTGAAAAGTAAGAATTAATAAAAATTTTGTCGTAGAATTTGAAGACGGTTGGTGCCAAATTAGGATACAAAATTAAGTAAATATCTAAGAAGATAAAGATCTGTTCAATATCTATGTCCGTATGTACTGATGATCGTAGATTAGTGAATTCGTCTATATTAGTGAATTTGGGAACTAAGTTGTTTCTAATTTGGCACCAACCGCCTTCAAATTCTACGACGAATTTTTTATTATTTCTTACTTTTCAGTGCAAATTTTTGAAGTCGGTACACTTTTTTAAAGGTATATTTCTCCCTTTTAAGTGATTTTGCTGCCCTGAGAAACAGATAATAACGCAACTAAAAAAAATTGATGGAAAATTAAAAAAAATACTGCGGAGGATAGGATTTGAACCATGTGCAATGTGCATCCTGCATTGCACCCCATACCTTTAGCCGCTAAACCATCGTCGATACGAAAATTGACAACTTCGTGTCAATAGCAACCGTTGCTAAGGCTTTTCTCTGATATAATTTTCAGCAGTAAACAGAGACAAATTACTGAATTTCTGAAAAATTACTGGACCGATTTTCGTCATATGACTGAGATAATGTCGAGAAATTATTATATCCTTAAATAAATAAGTCGTCAAAATCAGTACATATTTCATCGAGATATTAAGAAAAATTTACTTATAAAGTCAGTTTTTTTAAAATTTCTGAAAAACTAATGAACCAATTTCTATGAGATAAAAATGGGACCAATCCGGAAGAATTATCTGTCGATTAAAAAAGAAAGCAACAAAATCGGTTCAAAAACTGGCGGAGAAATCGATGTACATACATACATAAAAAAAAAGAACAAAAAAACATACGGTCCGAATTGAGAACCTTCTCCTTCTTTTTTTGGAAGTCGGTTAAAAATAGGTTTTCTTACGGTAGTCTTCCTCCTCGGTGATGTC
Organism: Nemapogon koenigi; assembly: GCA_963924495.1. Classification (NCBI taxonomy): domain Eukaryota; kingdom Metazoa; phylum Arthropoda; class Insecta; order Lepidoptera; family Tineidae; genus Nemapogon; species Nemapogon koenigi. Next base: position 9,767 of record CAWUQD010000007.1, read on the forward strand.
CACACGGAGGCCTAGCTCGTTGTGCGAGCGGAACCCGGGCCCGTTATTATAGGACAGGATCTGGAAGGGCACACCATGCACGTCTCTCATGCCCGCCGCTCCCAACACGTCACTCCCGCGCGGACTGTAGCCTGCGTAACCCATTACGTGTGAGTGATCTGCCGTTACCACTACAAGCGTGTCCTCGGTATTGGTCAATTCCAGTGCGCGCTGTACTGCGCGGTCAAACTCCTCGGTCTCGTCAAGTGCCTCTCGCACGAAGTTGTCATGATGGGCATGGTCAATACGTCCTCCCTCCACAAACAGGAAGTATCCCTCGCTGTGAGTGGACAGTGAACGGATGGCCAGCTCTGTGAGCTCTGCCAGCGGTGGCGTGGCGTCTTCATCTGTGTGTAGATGGTAGGGCAGGTGACTATCGGCCAGTAGTGCAAGCAAGTACTCGCTGTCCTCCAAGTTGACGGCGCGCAGCTCTGCCGCGGTCGCCGCGTAACTGTAAGTTAGATTGCGCGCGCTCTTGTCCTCTTGCCACTCCTTGATGAGATCGCGTTCATCACAACGAAACCCACCGCCCTCCTGAGGGAGGAAGTTGCTGCGTCCGCCACCGATTATAACCTGCGGAGAGGTCAAGGCATGACTTTCGGTTCCCTTGATACACAATAATGTATACTCTGCTCTCACGATTCAAATCTAGGGGTCGGTCTTTGTACTTTACTGTGCCAACATTTATGTCCTAAAGTTCACTTAAAAGTGCAGTAGTTGTAAATTCAGCAAAATTTAACAACATGAAACTTACTTGTTATATTTACGATGACATTATGTACCTTTAAGTTTCTACCCGGGAATCCGTTTATGAGCTGATCTGCGATATCTGTGCAAACGGATGGATCTCCGCCGGCGGCCGTGACAGCACAGTCATACTCCCAGAGTCGGCTCGCGCTGTGTGAGTAAACACCGGCGGGTGATGCGTGAGTGATACGGGTGGTCGTGACCACGCCGGCGGCTCGTCCGTCCTGCAGCGCCCAGGCCGCGATAGACGGTACGTGTGTAGAAGTGTCGGCCTGCCCGGCACAGTCCTCGTACTTAACTCGCGCCGTCACTCCAAGTGTGTCTACATTATTCTTGACTCCGCTCAAATAAGCAGTTGCTGTGCATGCCGAGTCAGCCACCTGGTTATCTACGCAGTATGTCTGCAAATTATATTATATATTTTAGTTGAACACATACAAGTAATACAATATACTTATATCTGTATAATAACAGATGGAATTAGGAAGGAATGTAGGCATGAAATCTCTTTTTACATAAGTTGGTGATTAGCAAGACATTGAATATGTGTTGGGCCTACCTGCTGTCTATTTACTGGTGAACGTTGACCCGAGTCTGACCTTAGCGAGCCCAGTGACGGGCAAGGTATCATAGGTGAGCACCTGTCCCTCACCGGGGTGGCCTGCTTGCTGCCCCATGTGGACGCGCATCGCAGTCGTCGTGGTGAATAGTGCGTCCCCCAGGATCATTATGATGTATTTACTGGTGAACTTTGGCCGAAACTGACCTTAGCGATTCCGGTGACGGGGAAGGTCTCATAGGTGAGCACCTGTTTATAGGCGTATGTTACGCCTATATTTATAATAATTAAAGCACACGTAAATTCCTTGGTGTATTGCAATAAACATAATATTAAACCTTGTGTTTAACTTACCTACCTATATTAAATGTCTTTGTGTTTAACTAAATTAAAATAACACGTCTCTATCGTACATGTCTCTGTCTGACGTCTGTTGACATTACCTTCTTAATGTTTCGTGTCACCATACAATGTCGCCACATGACCCCCCCACGAAGAGAGGAAGGTTACAGATTAAACGGAATTTTTAATATTACTTTGCGTCCCGCACGAGATGTATAAATAGATGATGGTAATGCGGATGATGGTAATGCGGATGATGGTGATACTGATGATGGTGGCTTAATGAAGGTATTGAAAGGAATAGGAGAGTCGGCCTGGGTGGCTGTGTAAGCAGGTTTTACGCGGTTTATACTCACGACTACTTCCTTGTTCTTTATAAGAAGTGTCAGTGTTTTGTCAGAACGGCTAATCACTGGGTAAGGTCCAGAGTAAGGTGACTCTAGGGGAGGTTTTACGTGATCAGCACGCAAGAAAACATGTGAAGCCGTTGAAATGTCTTTAAAAACAAAAATGTTAGTTTGACTATGACTAGAAACAGGGACAGGTCTAAGATCTGCCATATTTTTTCTCAGTTGTGTAAGAAAATCTATAGAAGAAACAGGAACGTCATTATTGGACGAAGAAACAACCATTTCTCCAGGAAGGCGAAGTGATTCTCCGTACACAAGTTCGGCAGAAGAAGATTTGAGATCTTCTTTCAACGCCGCTCGCATTCCTAAAAGTACTATAGGTAAAGCTTCTATCCACGATTCACCGTGACAACGTAATGATGCCTTCAATTGCCTATGAAAACGCTCCACCATACCGTTTGCGCAAGGGTGGTAGCTAGTGGTGCGTAGCTTTTTAATACCAAATTGAAACATAAGGCGACGGAAAAGGTCCGATTCAAATTGTCGTCCTTGATCCGTGGTAATATGTGTTGGAAGGCCGAAGCGAGAGATCCATCCGTTAATAAGAGCCCTAGCCGTCTCTTGGGCAGTGATGCCTTGCATGGGCCAGGCCTCAGGCCAACGAGTGAATCTATCAACCGCTGTAAGGAGATAACGGTAACCTTCACAAACTGGCAAAGGGCCAACAATATCCACGTGGATGTGTTGAAATCGTCCGGATGGAGGACTAAATGTGCCTACAGGTGACGTAACATGTCTTGTGACTTTATTGCGCTGGCACAAAAGACAAGTGCGAGCCCAAGATCGGGTATCTCGTTTTATAGAAGGCCACACAAATCTGTCCGACACGAGACGAGATGAATTTCGAATTCCGGGGTGGCTGAGGTTATGAATTCTATCAAAATAAGTTCGTCTGAAAGGAGGAGTCAAGAATGGACGCGGTTTTCCAGTACTGGTGTCACAGTAAATTGAGACGGCAGTGCCTGGAATAGTCACTTTTTCCAGTTTCAACGACGAAGTGTTATTATTAAGTATGCCAAGAAGCTCCTCATCATTATCCTGTGACTCAGCTAAAGCAATGAAATTATCTTCCAACGAGATGGATTCGATACGAGACATTGTATCAGCGACGAGATTATCCACACCTTTGATATGCTGAATGTCAGTAGTAAATTGGGAAATAAAAGATAGCTGATTTAATTGAGCTGGTGGTAACTTTTCTCTACGTTGAACAAAAGCATAAAGTAGGGGTTTATGATCCGTATATATGGTGCACTGCTGTACTTCCAATATATAACGAAAATGTTGGACTGCCTCATAGACAGCCAAAAGTTCCCTGTAATATGCTGGCCAAGAAGATTGATTAGAAGTCAATTTTTTGCTAAAAAATGCTAAAGGTTGCCAAATGTGTCCAATACGTTGTTGAAGGCAAGCTCCAACATGTGTGCTTGAGGCGTCCGTAAATAGGCCTAAAGGGGCATCTAAAACAGGATGTGCCAGTTTAGTAATGTACATAAAGTTAGCGAAACACTTCTTGCGAATGCGATCCAAAGTTATTTTATATTTTGCCGCTAATTATCCGTGAATTATTCGTGAAATAATAAAATTTGCCGCTCGTTTATTTCAGGAGTTACAGGGTGTTTCGCTAACTTCATATAAAGTTAGCGAAACAACTTTTTAAATATAACAATTTTGAAAAAGTATGCATGCAGTAAATTGCCGTTAATTATCCGTAAACTATTCGTGAAAGAATGAAGTTTTCCGCTCATTTATTTCAGAAGTTACAGCGTGTTTCGCTAACTTCATATAAAGTTAGCGAAACAACTTTTTAAATATAACAATTTTGAAAAAGTATGCATGCAGTAAATTGCCGTTAATTATCCGTAAATTATTCGTGAAAGAATGAAGTTTGCCGCTCATTTATTTCTGAAGTTACAGGGTGTTATATAATGTAAGTTAATTATAGAAACTTTCTAAATGCGCAAGAAAAAGACAATATTATTAGCAATATTTTGTCTCTCTTAAACCTCTAAAAACTTATAAATAGAAAGAAAAAGAGGATGGGTTCTCTTTTTAGGATACAGGCTGTTTCGATAAATATTTAAAAAAATCTTTAAAATGATATGTAAAAGTGAATATGCAGTAATTTTCCGAAAACTAAGTGCAATTAATCCCTGAACGAAAAAAAACTGCCGCGAAACTATCTAAAAAAATACAGTGTTTTTCTTTTCACTTGTCGAGATAGCGACCAAAAAACAAAAAAATAGCTAAACGCGATATGCACTTTTTCTCAGTAAACCATCTCCGAATTATTCGTGGAATAAGAAAAAAATCCTCTGTTCTCATTCTCAAGTTACAGGGTGTTTCGCTAACTTTCTATGGAGACAAAAAGTCACTAAAATGTAAAAGTGAATATGCAGTAATTTTCAGAAAATTAAGTTCAATTAATCCCTGAAAAAAAAAATATGCCGCGCAACTATCTAAAAAAATACAGAGTGTTTTTCTTTTAACTTGTCGAGATTGCGAACAAAAACAAAAAAATAGCTAAACGCGATATGCACTTTTTCTCACTAAACCATCTCCGAATTATTCATGGAATAAGAAAAATTTCCTCTGTTCTCATTCTCAAGTTACAGGGTGTTTCGCTAACTTTCTATGGAGACAAAAAGTCACTAAAATGTAAAAGTGAATATGCAGTAATTTTTAGAAAATTAAGTGCAATTAATCCCTGAAAGAAAAAAATTTGCCGCGCAACTATCTAAAAAAATACAGAGTGTTTTTCTTTTCACTTGTCGAGATAGTGACCAAAACACAAAAAAATAACTAAACGCGATATGTATTTTTGTCAGTAAACTATCTCCGAATTATTCGTGGAATAGGAAAAATTTCCTCTGTTTTCATTCTCAAGTTACAGGTTGTTTCGCTAACTTTCTATGGAGACAAAAAGTCACTAAAATGTAAAAGTGAATATGCAGTAATTTTCCGAAAATTAAGTGCAATTAATCCCTGAAAAAAAAAATTTGCCGCGCAACTATCTAAAAAAATACAGAGTGTTTTTCTTTTAACTTGTCGAGATTGCGAACAAAAAACAAAAAAATAGCTAAACGCGATATGCACTTTTTCTCACTAAACCATCTCCGAATTATTCGTGGAATAAGAAAAATTTCCTCTGTTCTCATTCTCAAGTTATAGGCTGTTTCGCTAACTTTCTATGGAGACAAAAAGTCACTAAAATGTAAAAGTGAATATGCAGTAATTTTCCGAAAATTAAGTGCAATTAATCCCTGAAAAAAAAAATTTGCCGCGCAACTATCTAAAAAAATACAGAGTGTTTTTCTTTTCACTTGTCGAGATAGTGACCAAAAAACAAAAAAATAGCTAAACGCGGTATGCACTTTTTCTCAGTAAACTTACTGCATATTCACTTTTACATTTTAGTGACTTTTTGTCTCCATAGAAAGTTATCGAAACACCCTGTAACTTGAGAATGAGAACAGAGGAAATTTTTCTTATTCCACGAATAATTCGGAGATGGTTTAGTGAGAAAAAGTGCATATCGCGTTTAGCTATTTTTTTGTTTTTTGTTCGCAATCTCGACAAGTTAAAAGAAAAACACTCTGTATTTTTTTAGATAGTTGCGCGGCAAATTTTTTTTTTCTGGGATTAATTGAACTTAATTTTCTGAAAATTACTGCATATTCACTTTTACATTTTAGTGACTTTTTGTCTCCATAGAAAGTTAGCAAAACACCCTGTAACTTGAGAATGAGAACAGAGGATTTTTTTCTTATTCCACGAATAATTCGGAGATGGTTTACTGAGAAAAAGTGCATATCGCGTTTAGCTATTTTTTTGTTTTTTGGCCGCTATCTCGACAAGTGAAAAGAAAAACACTCTGTATTTTTTTAGATAGTTTCGCGGCAGTTTTTTTTCTTTCAGGGATTAATTGCACTTAGTTTTCGGAAAATTACTGCATATTCACTTTTACATATCATTTTAAAGATTTTTTTAAATATTTATCGAAACACCCTGTATCCTAAAAAGAGAACCCATCCTCTTTTTCTTTCTATTTATAAGTTTTTAGAGGTTCAAAAAAGACAAAATATTGCTAATAATATTGTCTTTTTCTTGCGCATTTAGAAAGTTTCTATAATTAACTTACATTATATAACAACCTGTAACTTCAGAAATAAATGAGCGGCAAACTTCATTCTTTCACGAATAATTTACGGATAATTAACGGCAATTTACTGCATGCATACTTTTTCAAAATTGTTATATTTAAAAAGTTGTTTCGCTAACTTTATATGAAGTTAGCGAAACACCCTGTAACTTCTGAAATAAATGAGCGGCAAACTTCATTCTTTCACGAATAGTTTACGGATAATTAACGGCAATTTACTGCATGCATACTTTTTCAAAATTGTTATATTTACAAAAGTTGTTTCGCTAACTTTATATGAAGTTAGCGAAACACCCTGTAACTCCTGAAATAAACGAGCGGCAAATTTTATTATTTCACGAATAATTCACGGATAATTAGCGGCAAAATATAAAATAACTTTGGACCGCATTCGCAAGAAGTGTTTCGCTAACTTTATGTACATAGTTTAGTAACCAAAGATAGGCTGTTCTTACACGCATGGAACGCGGTTTCCAATTCTGGAGTCCATGGAACAGGCTTGGCGCCCTTTAGATTGGTGTCGGTTAAGATATTTATCAATGGAGCCTGCATTTCGGCTGCTCGTGGTAAAAATCTCCGGTAGTAATTTATCATGCCCAAAAACCTACGAAGACCTTGGACAGATTTGGGCAAAGGAAATTCCTGAAGTGCCGATATTCGTTCAGGTGGAGGGCAAGTACCATCTTTAGACACTCGATAGCCTAAAAAGGTAACTTCTGTAGCCCCAAGCACGCATTTAGGTATGTGTAATACGACTCCATAGTCCACCAACCTTTGGAAAATAATCCGGAGATGACTCAGGTGTTCTTCGGAGTTTCGTGAAAAAATAAGAATGTCGTCGACATACGGGTAGCAAAAGTTTAAATCCTGAACGACTTCGTCAATAAACCTTTGAAAGGTTTGTCCCGCGTTTCTTAATCCGAACGTCATATAAGGGAATTCATATAACCCGAAAGGGGTTATAATCGCCGTTTTACATATATCATCGTTATTGATAGGAATCTGTTGGTAGGCTTTGACTAAATCTAAAGTGCTAAAAATGGTTGAGGTGGCTAAATGACTACTAAAGTCCCCTATATGACGCACGGGGTAGCGGTCAGGGATCGTTCGAGCATTTAGGAATCGATAATCACCACAAGGACGCCACGTGTTGTCTCTTTTTGGAGCCAAGTGTAAAGTTGACGACCAAGGGCTTTTTGAAGGTCTTGCAGTGCCGCATTTTATCATGTCCCCAAATTCTTTTTTTGCAATTGCAAGTTTGTGAGGCGCGAGACGACGGGGTCTACAAGAGATGGGGGGGCCATCATTAGTCAAAATGTGATGAACGGTATTGTGTTTGATTTCCCTGAAAAAGCCAGGCGGACGAGAGATGTCTGGAAATTCACTGAGCAATTTGCTAAAAGGTGAATCATTAGTCATCGTAATCGTCTTAACACTGACATGTTTGATGGACGCTATGGAAGCAAGTGTATATATACCAGTTATACCATCAACTAAACGTTTGTTACGACAATCTGGCAAAATGTTGTAGTGTGATAAAAAATCAGAGCCAATTATAGCTGAACTCACATCGGCAACAACAAACTGCCAAGTAAACTCACGTCTTAGACCAAAATTAAGGTTAAGGGAAAGGTTGCCGTAAGTCTTAATAGTACTATCATTAGCCGCATTGAGTTCGAAATTGGTTGGCTGACATTTACCTGACAATAATTTGCGTGGAAAACAACTGACATCCGATCCGGTATCAACCAGAAATTGAATTTTACTACTTTGGTCCGTGATAAATAGGCGACGGCCAGTCACACAACGGTCAATTGTCGCCTTTACTGATCGTTGTTTAGGTTTTTCCGAGAAAGAACAAGGTTTAACACATTTGGTGGCTTGGTCTTGGAACTTGTTATGGTACCAACACAACCGATTAGTTGAAACAGGTTTTTGGGAACGGTTCCTCGCTGAACTTGGGCTCACATTTCCAGTATGTTGAAATTTTGTGAGAGATGTTACAATGCGAGTCAACTCTTCAAGCTGTTTTTTCATGGCACAAAGTCCAAGTGGATCGACCGAAGCAAGTGAAGTAGACGCAGCATGGACAGCTGAATGTTGAGGAAGTGCAGCAGTGGTAGGTGAAACTTCTAAAATTTTGTCGGCAAGTTCCGCAATATCATTAAGAGAACCTTTTTGTGTTGCTAAGATAACCTGCAGATGCGACGGAAGACAAGAAAAGTTGACGTAAAATGAAGGAATCAACTGGGAGTGTAGTACCTGCGAGTGATAACAAGTGGCGGAGGAATTGGGAAGGTTTCCTATCCCCGAGTTCCTCATCGTTCAACAGCTGGCGGACACGTTGTTCCTCGGAAAAAGAGAAGCGATGAATTAATGCAGATTTGAGATAATCGTATTTATTTTTGGAAGGAGGATTGGTAACTATGTCCTCAACTTCGGCAATCACTCTAGTGTCCAACTGTGACACTACGTGATCAAATTTAGTGTCGTTTACCGTTATTCCAGCTAAACGAAATTGTGTTTCCACTTGAGCGAACCAAGTTGTTGGTCGGTCGAACCAGAATGGAGGCAATTTTGCAGAAAGTTTAGATACTACAGCTTCATTAGACGAAACTTGTTGCAACTGTTGTTGAAGCTTACTATTTTGCTCTTCTAAGGGAGCTGTAGAATTCGATAGCTGATCGAGTTGTCGCTGTAGGATGGCATTTTGTTCCAAAAGTGGCGCGGTACTAGACAGTAGTTGTTGAATTTGTTGTTGTAAACTCAAGTTTTGGTCTTCAAGTAATTTAAGGCGCTCGTCTGCGTTTGCCATGCTAAAGAGTAAGCAGTACGTATGGTATTAAGTGAATGAGCGTGTTTGAAATAAAGTAATTAATTATAATTAAAATTTGTGGTCAAACGTGGCGCAGTTGTAAAGCGACACGACACAAAAGAAATGAGTAATAATATTTACAAAAATTAGACATTAAGTTGTACATATAAAAAATAAAAAATCTAATTTAAAAATATTAACTACTAAACTAATATTAGAAATAATGAAAAGAATTTGAAATATCTTCCTTATATCTTCTAAATATCCCCTTAACAGCATTAGAGACAGCGCGCGGCGAAGTTGCAGCCGGGGTCTCCCAGACCGTAAGCGTAGTAGCAGGGTTGAACAGTTTTTCTATTCTTAGGAAAGTAATGTAGTAGTTTTTTGAAGTAAGCGATACTGTAGCCTCATAAAGAACTGTATGGACTCACGCTGGTAGGACATTATGTATAAGTCTGATGAAAACGTGGCTGTTACAATCTGTAAAACCTTGGTAGAATTTTATGAGCAGACTTTTCGTTCGGGGTCACCATTTATATAGGCGTATGTTACGCCTATATTTATAATAATTAAAGCACACGTAAATTCCTTGGTGTATTTCAATAAACATAATATTAAACCTTGTGTTTAACTA
>CAWUQD010000008.1:0-27500 GCA_963924495.1 Nemapogon koenigi
GTGATGTAGTGAGTGTGTGTGTGTCGTGATGAGAGAGTGTTCGTGTGTGGAGTGTCTTTGTCTTTGTGTGTGTGGAGTGAGTGTGTGAGATGTAGTGTGTGATGGAGTGTTGTTGTCTTTGTGTGTGGCGTTGTTGTCCTTGTGTGTGTGGGGAGAGTGATGGGGGAGAGTGATGTAGTGTGTGTTGAGAGTTGTTGAGTGAGTTGAATTGTGGGAGATGCGGGGGAAGCGCTGGGGTGAGCATAAGGAGGGGGGAAGCGAGAGATGAGAGATGGGGAGTGGGAAGCGAGAGATGAGAGATGGGGAGGAGAGATGGGGATGAGAGAGATGTTCGGGGGAAGAGATGGGGATGACGAGAGGGGAGATGGCTGGGGGGAGAGTGATGGGGTGATGGGAGAGTGATGGGGAGAGTGATGGGGTGTGTGATGAGTGGTCTCCTCTGAGAGAGCGCGGGCGTGAGTGTGTGGGGGTGTTGATTTGTGGCGAAGTGGCGTGCTCTGCGGAGAAGCGTGTGGGTTCGGAGTTTTTTGGGGGATTGTGAGTGGAGAGTGCATCAGGTTGATTCTGCCTGACGTGGATGCTGTTCTCTAGGATTAAGCCATGCATGGTGATGAAGCCCTTGGGGCGGATTGTCGGACGGCTCAGTGATAGTACGACGATTTGGTTGCCTGTGCACTGTAACTGCGGGAAACTGCAGGTAGACTGCGGATGGTCTGTGGGAGCACGGAGTGTGGCAAGTAAGTTGTAGGCCTATCAGCTGGTAGTTAGGGTAATGGCCTAACTAGGCGGAGACGGGAGACGGGGGATCGGGGTTTGATTCCGGAGAGGGAGCCTGAGAGATGGCTACTACGTCCAAGGATGGCAGCAGGCGCGAAACTTGCCTAATCCTGCGGGGAGGCGGTTATGAGAAGTGATGTGTGCGCAATTGCAAATTGATTGCGTGTGATTGGAGGGCAAGTCGGGTGCCAGCAGCCGCGGTAATACCTGCTCCAAGAGTGTCTATGGTGAATGCTGCAGTTAAAAGGTCTGTAGTCGAGTGCGTGCACCACGTTGTTGGAGCGGTGCTTGAGGCCGCGAGTGGACGTGGGCACGTGCGGTGGCGGCGGACGAGGGGCGCCGGATAGTTGGGCGAGAGGTGAAATGCGAAGACCCTGACTGGACGGACGGAAGCGAAGGCGGCGCCCTTGGACGATCGTGGCGACGAAGGACGAAGGCTAGAGGATCGAAATCGATTAGATACCGTTTTAGTTCTAGCAGTAAACGATGCCGACTGTGCGGCGCGGGGCGTTGTGCACGAGAAATCTTGAGTATGTGGGTTCTGGGGATAGTATGCTCGCAAGGGTGAAACTTGAAGAGATTGACGGAAGGACACCACAAGGAGTGGAGTGTGCGGCTTAATTTGACTCAACGCGGGGCAACTTACCGGCCCCGAAGGACGCCCGCGAGCCTTGTGGCGAGGCGTGCGACGGTGGTGCATGGCCGTTTGAAATGGATGGCGTGAGCTTTGGATTGAGTTCTGTAAGACGTGAGACCCTGTGACGGTGCTCTGCGGAGCAAGGGGGGCTGGGAACAGAACAGGTCCGTGATGCCCTGAGATGGGCCGGGCTGCACGCGCACTACGATAGGGGGCTATGTGGCTCTGCTGTGAGGGATGAAGCGCTGTGACGGGCTTCTGAACGTGGAATTCCTAGTAATAGCTGTTCACCAAGCAGCTTTGAATGTGTCCCTGTCCTTTGTACACACCGCCCGTCGCTATCTAAGATGAGGCACGGGACGAAAGCTGCGAGGCGTGAGTCCTGTGTGTTAGATAAGATATAAGTCGTAACATGGCTGCGGTTGGAGAACCAGCCGCAGGATCAGTATGTTGAGTTGATGGTGTGAGTGGGGCGTCTGGCTGCCGGGAGTGTAGCGCGAGCTATGAGCAGCCTACGGGATGCGGTGTGAGTGATGGCTGATCATGGATGGCTGCGTGTGACGTGTGACGTGTGACGTGAGTTGCATGGTTGCTGTGTGGCGTGTGTTGTGTGTGGTTAGCTAGTGCTTTGCTGTGTGTTGTTGGGAGTGCATGGAGAGTTTGTTTGTGGATTGGATACCCTGCTCATGGGATTGATTGGCATTCCCGGCGAGGAAGGACGGAGGAGAGTCCGATAAGCGGGCTGTGCCCGGTGTCCGAATGAGCTCAGCGAGCGAGGAAACCCCTTTGACTTAAGCATATCAGTAAAGGGAGGAGAAGAAACGAAAGCGGATTCTGCGAGTAGCGGCGAGTGAAAGCAGAGGAGCCTGTGTGGTAACTGCGCAAGCGGGTTGTATGAGCGGCTGCGTGTTGAAGCGGCTTGAATGCTGCGGCAGAGGGGGTGAGAGTCCTGTAGACACGCTGCCATGGCGCAAGAGTAGGGCTGCTTGGGAGTGCAGCCTGAATGGGGTGGTGCAAGCACCCAAGGCTAAATACGAGGGGATGACCGATAGCGAAGAAGTAGCGCGAGCGAAGTGTGAAAAGGCCACGATGAGAAATGAAAATGAGCAGGGCGAAGGGGGCTATCCCCACCCGTCTTGAAACACGGACCAAGGAGACGACGGCAGCATCGTGAGCCGAGAGGGGATGGATGCTGCGGTCGGACCCGAAAGACAGTGAACTATGCCTGCGTGGGCTGAAGGGGGGCGAAAGCTCTCTGGAGGGCCTGAGCCGTTCTGACGTGCAACTCGATGGCGGGACGTGGGCATAGGGGCGAAAGACCAACCGAACTGTCTGGTAGCTGGTTCCCTCTGAAATGTCTCTCAGGACAGCGGCGACGTGTGTGTCAGATGCTGTAAAGCACCAATGCCTGTGCGTTGAACTTTGAAGGTGTCTTGAACGTGGTTGCTAGTGGGCATGCTGTGGTAAGCATGGCGTGCGAGAAGGGATGAACCTGGTGCTGGGATAAGGAGCCTCACGCAGGTTCAACGAACCCGGGAGGCTGGTTTTGACAGTTGGACGGTGGCCATGGAGGTTGGCATCCGCTAAGAAACGTGTTGCAACGTACCTACCGAACTGGCCCCCGGGGAAAATGGAAGGGATTGAACTGCGGTCCGAGGCCCAAGCGGCATGGCCGGGTAAGAGGGCGGCATTGTCCTAGCGAAGGTCCTGCGCGAGCGGGGGTGGAGGGGCACTGCGAGCAGATCTTGGTAGTAGTAGCAACAAGGCGACTTGCGTGTGGACGAGGGTTCCCTGCGTGCAGGGGTGAAACGACTGTTGATACGGAGACGCGTTGAGAGCCGCGTGTTTGTGTGCTGTGAGGCGACTCGAGGATGACGGATGGGCGAGCCGGGGGCGCGGGATAGCAGAACCGCGTGCGAGCGGGTGCGGATTGTTGCGAGGAGAAGCAGCGGCGTGCCGGCAGCCTGTTCCGATGAAAAAGACGCGCACAAGTCGTACCTACACCGCATCAGGTGTCCACGGTGTACAGCAGGAGCGCTTGAGGCAACGGCCGTAAGGGAAGTCGGCAAAATGGATGTGTAACTTCGGGAGAAGGATTGGCTCTAGCATGCTAGAACTGTGAGTGGCGCGGGGAATCTGACTGTTTACTAAAAACATAGCTTTCTGGTTGTACGGTAAGTGAATTCTGCCCAGTGCACTTGTAGTTACGGCCTGTTGGGGGCTTAAGCGAGTGTAAACGGCGGGAGTAACTATGACTCTCTTAAGGTAGCCAAATGCCTCGTCATCTAATTAGTGACGCGCATGAATGGAGCAACGAGATTCCCACTGTCCCTACGGCGGGCATTGCGAACCTACAGCCAAGGGAACGGGCTTGGGCAATCAGCGGGGAAAGAAGACCCTGTTGAGCTTGACTCTAGTATGGGGGAAGGGCTGTGCGGCGCGATGCAGCGAGGTGGGGGCTTCGGCGCTTGTGCAAGACCACTATTGCGCGCGCACAGTGCTTTGGATTCCATATGGGGAGTTTGGCTGGGGCGGCACGACTGCTAAAGACTAACGCAGACGTCCTAAGGCAGGATCAGCGGGGAGGGAAACCACGCGTTGAGCACAAGGGCACAAGCCTGCTTGAGGCTGCCCCTGTTGCGGGGCGGCTTGGGGGAAACCCGGGCCTAGAGATCCCGTGTCCTATCTGGCGTGGGACACGGGTGACAGAAAAGTTACCACAGGGATAACTGGCTTGTAGCAGCCGAGCGACCATAGCGACGCTGCTTTTTGATTCTTCGATGTCGGCTCTTCCTACCATCGTGGAGCAGAAACCACGAAGTGTTGGATTGTTCACCCACCAACAGGGAACGTGAGCTGGGTTTAGACCGTCGTGAGACAGGTTAGTTTTACCCTACTGTGCGTGCCGTGCAGCAGGTCTTGATAGTACGAGAGGAACTCTTGATCGCGACCTCTGGTGGAGCGGTTTGCCTGCTGGCTGCTGCGGAGCTACGTTGCGCGCATAAGGGCTGAAGGCCTCTAAGCCCGAAGGCGGACTGCGCGGCACACACGCGGAAGACGACCGCGGCCATGCAAGCTGTGCGGATGGAGGAGAACTCCGACATCCTGAGGCTGTGCATTTGCGCGCGTGGCTGTGCAGCGGGTGCCTTCTGCGCGTGACGACGTATGCGACGTGCATGGGCGGGGTCGGGCGGCCTGGATGGGCGGGTTCTGCGTGCGGCTGCTGTGGCGCGGGCCGTTGTGCGAGCTGCTGGGCATGGCTGTGGTGCACGGGGTGTTGGTTGCACGTGGCTGTGGTGCACGGGGTGTTGGTTGCACGTGGCTGTGTGCTTGTGCGGGGTGTGGGGGAGATGGGTAGGTTAGGGGCCTTTAATGCGGGGCCTAGGGCTCGTTGAGGTTTATCCTCGGCGACGACCTGGGCGACGGTGGCACTTGCTGCTGGTGCTGCGGCACCGAGGAGAACGAGGAGGTCCTGACGACCGTGCCCTTGGGCGCGTAGATGTCCTTGTCGCCCACGATCACCACGTTGGTGAGGTATCCGAGCAGCAGCAGCAGCACAAGCACTGCGAGCAGCACGTACAGCACGATGCGCCCGGCCTTGCTTGCGACGCGTGCCGCGCCCTCGTGCACCAGCACTGCGAGTGTGGCGACCAGCCCGATCACTGCGCCGACGCCTGTGAGGTTCCAGATTCCCTTGGCGTCGATGTGGTTGGTGTTGAACGGGGAGGTTGCAAGGCGCGCAACCAGCAGCACGTGGACCAGCACTGCGGCGGCCATCAGCACGAGCGCAAGCACGCGCCCGACCTTGGCTGCCACGCCTGCGGCCTTGAACCCGCGCACGGCGTCACCCCCCAGACGGACCACCGCGTACAGCGGCGCAACTGCGTAGAAGACTGCTGCTGCTGCCGGGCACGCGCCGCCCTTGAGCATCTTGTCCTTGGAGAGCTGCACGACGGCAAACGTCGACGCAGTGCCCAGCACCCACACGAGCACGGGCAGCCCGAACGTCATGAGCCTGGAGCGCAGCGTGCCCTTGGCGCCTGTGTTCTCGGCCACTGTCTTTGTGTCTTCGTTTGTGCTAGTGTCCTGCATGGGGCTGTTAGGGGCTGCGATGAAGTATCCATTGGCGGCAGGGGCGTGGCGTGCGATGGTGCTGTGAACGCCAGCGCGTGCCGGCGGCTACATGGCGGTGTATGCTGCGAGCGGCGGGGGGTGCAGCGTGCGGCTGTGCGTCGAATGCATGCCGCTGTGTGCGAGCCTCCGTGCCGCTGTGTGTCGGACGTCGCCGGGCCTCTGAGTGTGTGCCGCATATGCTTATTGGCGGCGGCTGCATCCCATGTGCTGTGCTCCTTTCTGGCTTGGCGGGGGGTGTGGATGCGGCGCGTGGGTGGCGTGCAGCAGCACGGCGGGGCTGTGTGCATGTGAGTGGCTGTGCATGTTGTGTGTGTGGACGGAGGCGTGATGGGATATTGGATGTGCCTGAGGGGCCTATCAGGGTGTGCCTGGGACTTTGAGCCCTGCATCCGAGGCATGACATTTAGTGGGGTGTGAGTTGCTGCGATGAGTGGTTGCTGAGCGGGGGACCGAGCGGGAGTGCCGGGGGAGTGTTGCTGGATGCTGGATGGTTGGGGGGTGCCGGGGAGGGGTGCTGTTGCACTAGGTGCTAGAGCGTGTGTATGGGGTGCTGCGAGGCCAATTGTGCGAGACGTCGTGAGTGCCTGTGCATAATTGTAGCGGGGGGGGAGGCCACTTGTGGGCCCTGCTGCGCCAGGAACGGGCTAGCGAGTGCTGAGCAGGAGACGAGTGCCGCCGGGCTTGCCCAATATTTAGCTTCACGGACCTGCGAGCCAGTGCTAGCGCCGTTCCTGGGACACGTCCTTCTTGGATGCCATTCGCGCCTGCACGGCCTGTGCTTGAGCTGCTTAGGAGACGAGTGCCGCCGGGCTTGCCCAAATCTAGCTTTATGGACCTATGCAGACAAGCTGTGGCCGTGTGTCTGGGATGGCGCCCAAGGAGGACGTGCCTCTGTGTGTGTGGGAGGAGAGTTTGAGCTGTGGTGTGCTGGTTGCACGTGGCTGTGTGCAGAGACGAATGAAAGCTGAGCAGGAGACGAGTGCCGCCGGGCTTGCCCAATATTTAGCTCCACGGACCTGCGAGTGAGTAAGGGGCTCTGCTAGCAGCTGCGTGCCGTCGGGTGCTGTTGCTGGGGAGGGTGATGTGTGGATGGCACGGCGCATCGCGTGGTTGCACTGCAGGGCGAGTGGCCGTTGTCCTGTGCGCGTGGAGGAGGCTTTATGCCTCCACCCCCGGGACGCGTTCAAGGTAGGGGTGCCTGGGTCACACCGGGCATCGGATGGGATTGTCGTGGCTGGAGCTCTGTCTCCGTGCCTGGGGAGAGTGGCTGTGGGGGAATGCCGTCTGTGGCTCGTGTTGGGGATGCTGCGGGGGATGCTGTGGAGGAGTGCTGCGAGGGTCTCGGGCCTGTCTCGGCCTCTGTGCTCTGTGTGGAGCTCTGTCTGTGTGTGGGAGAGCGGACGGAGTGGATGGAGCTTTGTCTCTGTGTGTGGAGAGTGTGTCTGTGTGGGATGGATGGGATGGATGGCGGACGGGGGCTGTTGTGGAGGGTTTGTGCTGTGGCTTGAACGCCGCCTCTGGCTTCTATGACTGGAACGCCGCCTCGGGGTGCTGTAGCTGGAGCTTTGTCTCTGTGTGCTGAGAGTGTGGGATGGAATGCTGTGGATGGAGTGCCGCTCTGGCTGTTGTGTCTGGGTTGTTGTGGATGGAACGCCGCCTCGGGGTGCTGTGGATGGAGCGCTGTTGTGGCTGGGTTGTTGTGGATGGAACGCCGCCTCGGGCTTCTATGACTGGAACGCTGCCTCGGGCTTCCGTGGATGGAGCTTTGTCTCTGTGTGTGGAGAGTGTGTCTGTGGGGGATGGAGTGCCGCTCTGGCTTCCGTCTCTGGCTGTTGTGGATGGAACGCTGCCTCGGGGTGCTGTAGCTGGAGTGCTGTTGTGGCTTGAACGCCGCCTCTGGAGTGTTGTCTCTGGCCTCCGTGGCCGGAATGCTGTCTGGGATGTTGCGGATGGAATGTGCCCGGGGGCCATGGCTGCCGGGGCGTGTGGGGGGAGTGTGGGATCGATGGGGGATTGTTGTGGATGGGGCGTTGTCTCTGTGTGATGTAGCTGGAGTGCTGCTGCTGAGGAGTGTGCTTGTGTCTGGGATGCTGCCACGGCCTCTAGCGGGCTGTGTGTGCGTGTGTCCGATGCCGTGGGGGATGTGTGCGTGTGTCCGATGCCGTGGGGCTTACGTGTGTGGTCGGGATGTTGTGGATGGCGGGGAGATCGCGCCGCTCCGACACCGGGCACGACTGCAACATGAATGCGACACGAATGCGAAGCTGTGTGCCGCGGGCTGTGGGCGGCGATGCTGAGTGTGCGGGCCATGGCGAGTGAGCCGTGTAGATGCTGCAGATGGGGTGTGGGTGTAGATGTGATGTAGACGTGTGCTTGGCTGTGGATGTAGGTTGGTGTAGGTTTATTGTGTGCCCGGATGTTCCGTTGTTCTTTCGTTGTTGCTTGTTCTTTGTTCTTCTCTCCTGTTACTTCCTTGTGTGCTTCTTTGTTCTTCTCTCCTGTTACTTCCTTGTGTGCTCTTGTGTATGCTTCTTCTTGCCTTGCTCGTTCCTTGCGTGCCCCTTCTCCGTGCCTGCCTTTGCTTGCCGCTGCTGGCAGTCTTTGCGGCATGCAGGACGGACGATTTGCGCCCGCAGCATTGTACGAGCATGGCGCGAGAGGCGGGGCGGAGCGGCGGATTGTGTGTGTGTGCCGAGTGTATGTCGCTGTGTGTGCGCCTCCGTGCCGCTGTGTGTCGGACGTCGCCGGGCCTCCGTGCGGCATGCGGTGCCTTGACGCCTCGACAAGCGGCGCCTGAGCAGACGCCTGGCATGCCCTGCATAGGCCGTGCCGACAACGGGCTGTGTGGATTGCTCGCATGCTTGCTTGCTCGTTCCCTGTGTCTTCTTCCTCCTGCTCTTTTCTTCTCCTGTGCGTCCTGTCTCTTGTGGCTGCTTTTCCCGCGCGATTGCGGCCTTTGAGTGTGCTGCACGCGGCTGCAGGCCGGGAGGCTTGTGGAGCTCTGCGTGTGTCTGCGGCGCGCCTCTTGCTGCTGGACCTGTGTGCCATGCGGGCGTGCTGCAGATGCCGGCCTACTGCGTGTGCCCGGGTGTTTTCCTTTGTTCGTTGTTCTTTCGTTGTTGCTTGTTCTTTGTTCTTCCGTCCTCTTCTTCTGTTCTTTCCCTGCCCACGCGCTCTTCTCTTCTCTGCCTGGCTTGCCCTCCCTGTGCGTTGCGAGCAGGCTTTGCCCGAGGGGCGGCGATTGCGTCCGCAGCATTGCGCGAGCGTGGCACGAGAGGCGGGTCTGAGCGGGGGGATTGTGCGGGCCTGCGGAGTGCATGTCGCGGTGTGTTTGCGGGCGTGTCTGTGCCCTTGCCCAACGGCCCTCGGCTGTGCTGTGCTGTGCTGCGTGCTGCTTTTGGGCGAGCCCCGTGGCGAGCGTGGCTGCCGATGCAGGACTACTGCGTGGCTCCTTGTTGTGCTGGGGCGTGGGTGTGGCCGCGCTCCCTAGCCTAACCCTAGCCTAACCCTAGCCTAACCCTAGCCTAACCCTAGCCTAACCCTAGCCTAACCCTAGCCTAACCCTAGCCTAACCCTAGCCTAACCCTAGCCTAACCCTAGCCTAACCCTAGCCTAACCCTAGCCTAACCCTAGCCTAACCCTAGCCTAACCCTAGCGCTCCTTGCGGGTGCTGGGCGTGCGTGCGCTGCTCCGTGCCTTTTGCCTGTTGCTGCGGCGCCGCCGTGGAGGTTGAGGCCAGGGCTTAGTTTTTGTGCGCGGCGACCTACATGCACAGCATTGTGCCGCGCGGGCTGGGGAGCGGGAGGCTGTGTGGAGCTCTGAGCGGGCTGCGGCGTGTTGTGTGTTGGAGTGTTGTGTGTCTGTGTGTATGGGTGTGCAGACTAGCAGCCCTTGGCTTGAGCTGGCAGTTGATAGCCATCTGCGGATGACTCTGCGAGTATGGCTGCGGGCGTGGTTGAAGGGATGACGGACAGTTGTAGTAGTTGATGGAGCCCGGCGGCTGTTGATGTGTATGTGCGTGTGGTTGGCTAGACTGTAGTGCTCAGGACATGGTTTCCGTGTGTGTATGGGGAGTGTGTGGGCCTCAGCATGCATGCGCCTCAGTGTGCGGGTGTAGCCAGCTGGGCTAGCATCCTTGCACAGGCTGCCGTCCGCCCAGCTGCCTGTCGTAGCCTGTCCTAGCCTCGCCTAACGATCCCTAGCGCAATCTCTCGCGCAGGTCGTAACTGCCGGCTGGCAGCCTCGCCTCGCCCCTGGGCGGCTAGTGTGGGCCTTCTGCGGCGGCTCTGGAGTTCTCTGCGGAGTGCTGCGGCGTGTGTTGGATGTTGTGTGTAGCTGTGCCTGTATGTGTGTTCTGTGTGTGGATGTTGCCAGTATGGCGTTTAATTTTTGTGCTGAGGAGCGGCGATTTGCGCCCGCAGCATTGAGCGAGCGTGGCACGAGAGGCGGGTCTGAGCGGGGGGATTGTGCGTGTGTGCTGAGTGTATGTTGGTGTGTGTGTGGTTGGGAGTGGCAGGATGTGTATGCATGTGTCTAGATTTTGGCAGCCGGCCCATGGGAGCGGGGGATTGTGTGGAGTTGTCTCCGTGTGTGGGGGGTGCTGTTGAGTGCCCCGCGCGGAGTGTGTGGCTGTATGTGTAGCCTTGCTGTCCTAGCCTACCTGTCCTGTCCTAGCCTCTCCCTCGTCTCGTCTCGCCTCGCCTACTCTCTCCTCTCCTAACTGCAGCCCCTCTCCCCTCTCCTCCCCTCTCCCTCGCCTAACTACCCTGGCCTGGCCTAGGCGTTGTGTGTGCACAAGCCTTAGCTGTGGCGTGGATCTCCGTGTGTATGTCTCTGTGCCAGTGTCTCCGTGTGTATGTCTCTGTGCCAGTGTGTAGCCCCTCTCCCTCTCCTCTCCCCCGCTTAACAACCCTGGCCTGCCTGTGCCCTCGGCCAGCAGCTCTAGACCATCCGCTTGGCCAACAGCCCATGCCATGCCCCTGGGCCAACCTCTAGCAGCCCTCGCCTAGCCATGGCTGCCTGTTGACTCCTGGCATGGTGTGCTCGGCCGTGTGGTTGTTGTAGTGTGTCTGTGGTGTGTCTGTGGTGGGGATTCGCCTGGTGGGGACGAAGGCGCCGTGTTGTTGAGGAGCTTCTCGCGCTGGGCGTTGGGGCTGCGGCAGGCGTCGGGGGTTGTGTCGTGTGTCGTGTGACGTTTGTGGCGAGTGATTTTGTGTTGAGGAGCGGCGGTTTGCGCCCGCAGCATTGTGTTCGTGTGGGGCGATCTGAGGCGACCGGCGGGGGTTGCGGGAGTGCTGAGTGGATGCCACCATGTGCGTAGCTGTGTGTATGGATTCTAGATCCTGGGCATTGAGTGGGAGTGTGGCGTGTGGCAGTGACCTGGGGATGCTGTGTGGCGTTGTAGTGTGCTGTAGTGTGTCCTGTCTGTGTGTGTAGGGTTGGCGTGGAGTGTCGTGGTGTTCTCGCCTAACGAACCCTCGCCTAACCTCCAACAGACCTAGCCTTCCCCTCGCCATGTCCCCTCGCCTAGCCTCTAGCAGCCCTCGCCTTCCCCTAGCCTAGCCACCGTAGCCTGCTTGCCTGGGCTTTTGGCAGCCCGCCGCGCAGCCCTAGGCATGTTCGCCTGCGCGCTCGCCTAGCGGCCGCTCGGCTGTGCAGCCTTGCCTGCCGGCTGCGCTAGCTGTCTTTGGGCCAGCCTGCCGGCTGCCTGGGCCGTGTGCTCGGCTGTTGGTGGCCTAGCCGTGTGTAGGGACGGGGGCTTGCGCTGGGCCTGGGGGCTATGTATGGTTGGCAGCTTGCGGCCGGTGCCAGGCGTTGGTGGCTGTGTGTCTGTGCATGTCTCCGTGTGCGCATGTGGGGTGTGGCTGTGTGTTCTGGCAGTGTCTGTCTGTTCGGGGGATTGTGCGGGGATGTCGCTCTGTGTGTGGGTGTGTGTAGGCTTGGGCGGCTACCATAGCCTGCGATTGCCCGGCCAACAGTGCTTGGCTGTGCGCTTGCCTAGCCTAGCGGTCTGTGGTATGGGCCATAGCCTGCCGAGTGCTAGGCTCTCACCTCCGGCCGGCCAGTGTGCGGGGATTGTGTGTGGCGTGTGTGTTTGATGCTGTTGAGTGAGTATGTGTGTGTTGTGTGTGGAAGGTTGGCTAGCGCAAAGATAGCTCTGGGGATCTGTGAGATGGAGCCTTTCTGCCCAGCCCTATACTCCAGCGTAGCTCGTCTCGTCTCGGCTGTGCAGGCTCTGCTCTGCGCTCCTCTGCCCTCCCTGCCTGTACTGTGTTGTAGTGTGGAGTCCCCTGGTGTGCGCTCGCCTAACCTCTAGCAACGCTAGCCATGGCCGGCTGCCGGTCGCTCGGCCGCGCAGCCTTGGCTGTCCTAGGCATGTGTGATTTTGTCGTTCGGCACGGCGCTTGGGCGTGCCGCATTGAGCGGGCGTGGCGCGGGCTCTCTGTCGGCGGGAGCGGGGGACTTTGCGGGCGTGCGGTGTTGTGTGTGTAGGGTTTGGCTAGCCTGTGCCGGCTGTGGCCTCTGCCTCGCTCGTCCAGCCTGCCAGCTAACGGCGCTAGCTTGTGCCCTCTGCCAACGGCCTCTTGCTAGCCATGCTTGGCCCGCCTTCCCCCTAGCCTAGCGATTGCTTGCCTGTCTCTAGCCTAGCGATTGCTTGCCTGTCTCTAGGGCAATTGCTCGCGCAGGTCCTAACTGCCGGGCGGCCGGGAGTGCTAGACGCGGCCGTGCCGGGCTGTGAGGCTTGCCTAGCATAGACTATCTAGGGGGTGCTCTGGCGGGTGTGCTATGGTCTGGCAGCCTTGCGTATGGCAGGGCGTGTGTAGCTGTGCCTGTATGTGTGTGCCTGGTGCTGCTTCGTTGCGGCTGGTAGGGGCCGTAGGGAGTGCTGTGTAGGCTATGGGCGTGTGTTGTAGGGTGGTTTGTTTTCTCTCTCTGTCTCTTGTTGGGATGTGTGCCGTGTGTATGTTGAGTGTCCGTATGGCGTTTAATTTTTGTGTTCGGCGGTGCGATTTGCGTTGGCCGCATTGAGCGTGTGGCGCGCGAGAGCCTGGGAGGAGCGTGGGGATTTCGCGGGGATGGCTTGTGTATGTTGGTGTGTGTGTGGTTGTTTGTGTGTGTGGCTGTGTGTGTAGGGACGTTAGCGGCGGGGGATTGTGTTGTGGTGTTTCTGATGTGTGTGTAGGGGTACGTTACGTTACGTTAGCTAGGCCTATGTGTCTGGGGTGCTCTTCCTGTCCCTGTTGCTGCCGGTGTCTCTCTCGTTCTGGTAGCTACTCACTCTGTGCTGTCCCGTCGGCTAGCAGTCCTGTGCTGTCCAACGCTTGGCTATCCTCTTGGCCAACAGCCCTCGCCTAACGGGTCTTGGCTGTCTCCTTGGCCAACAGCCCTCGCCTAACGGGTCTAGGCTGTCTCCTGGGCCAACACCCCTTGCCTAACAGGTCTAGGCCGTCCCCTGGGCCAAATCCCCTTGCCTAACAGGTCTAGGCCGTCCCCTGGGCCAAATCCCCTTGCCTGAATCCCCTGGGCCAACAACGCTAGGCCAACAGCTCCAGACCTGCCCAACAACGCTGGGCCGTCAGGTCTAGGCTAACTAACAGGTCTTGGCCAGCGACCCTAGGCTAACTAACAGGTCTTGGGCTGTCCAACGACGCTTGGGCAACAGGCCTAGGCTGTGGGCTCTGGTAGCAGCGGTAGGGATGCCCGCCTCTGGCTCGCCTTTGGGCTCTTGATGCTGTTCTGTGTGGTGGCGGATAGTTTATTTTCTCTGTGTCTCTCGTTGGGATGTGTGGTTGTGCTGTGTTGTGTGTAGCTATGTATGTGTGGATGTTGCCAGTATGGCGTTTAATTTTTGTGCTGAGGAGCGGCGATTTGCGCCCGCAGCATTGTGCGTGTGGCGCGCGAGAGGGAGGCTGTTGCGGGGGGATTGAGCGTGTGTGCTGAGTGTATGTCGCTGTGTGTGTGGTTTGGTGTGTGTGTGTGTGTAGTTGTTAGGTGTGTGTAGACATGGACGTTAGCTGCGGGGGATTGAGCGATGGTGTTAGAGTGTTTCTGATGATGTGTAGGGCTATGTTAGCTAGGGCTATGTGTCTGGAGTGTTGTGGAGTGTCTGGAGTGTTGTATGGTGGTCGGCTGTCTCTCTCTGACTTTTTCTCTCTCTCTCTTTCTCTCCTTTGCCTAGCAACCCTTGGCTATGGGCTCTGCTAGGTACTCTGTGATGCCCTCTCGGTTAGCAGCCCTTGGCTGTGGGCTTGGCCAACGGCTCTAGGCTAACAACGCTAGGGATGTTCTCCTCTGCTCTCCTCTCCTCTGCTCTCCTCTGCTCTCCTCTGCTCTCCTCTGCTCTCCTCTGCTCTCCTCTTCTCTCCTCTGCTTTGGGCTAGCCTGTGGCGTTCTGTGGTGTGGGCTAGCGCTAGGACAACCCTCGGGCATCCTATCCCATCCCAACAGGCCTTGCCTTGCCTTGCCATGCCATGCCATGGTTGGCAGTGGGATCTATGAAGCGTTGGCTGGTCCGTCGGCTGATAGGGACGATGGGGGATGTGGAGTTGTTGAGGTCCTTCTGGCGCTGTGTGTGGGGGTTGATGGCAGGCCTCTGTGGTTGTGTCGTGTTGTTGAGCGAGTGTGTGTATGTGTGTGCCCATGTTGTGTTGTGTGTATGTGTGTTTCCGTGTTCGTGTGTGTGGATCTGTGTGTGTTCTGTGTGTTCGTGTGTGTGTGGGTACGTTACGTTAGCTAGGGCTATGTGTCTGGAGTGCTCTTCCTGTCCGTGTCAGTGTCCGTGTCCGTGTCTCTCTCGTTCTGCTAGCTACTCACTGTGTGCTATCCCCTCGGCTAGCTACTCTGTGCTGTCCCCTTGGCTGTCCCCTTGGCCAAAAGCCCTTAGCTAAAAGCCCTTGGCTGTCTCCTGGGCCAACGACGCTGGGCCAACTAACAGGTCTTGGCCTAACACCCCTTGCCTAACAGGTCTAGGCTGTCTCCTGGGCCAACACCCCTTGCCTAACAGGTCTAGGCCGTCCCCTGGGCCAAATCCCCTTGCCTGAATCCCCTGGGCCAACAACGCTGGCCTAACAACTCCAGGCCTGTCCAACGACGCTGGGCCAACTAACAGGTCTAGCCCAACAGGTCTTAGCCAGCAACGCTAGCCTAACAACGCCGGGCTGTCGAGGTCTTGGCCAGCGACCCTAGGCCAACTAACAGGTCTTAGCCAACGACGCTTGGCTAGCAGGCCTAGGCTGTGGGCTCTGGTAGCAGCGGTAGGGATGCCCGCCTCTGGCTCGCCTTTGGGCCAGGCCAGGGATGCTGTTCTGTGTGGTGGCGGGTGCTCTCTCTTTTTCTCTCTCGTTGGGATGTGTGCCGTGTGTTGGATATGTGTAGCTATGTATGTGTGGCGGTGCGATTGTGTATGTTGAGTGTTGTAGTGAGTGAGTGTCCGTATGGCGTTTAATTTTTGTGCTGAGGAGCGGCGATTTGCGCCAGCAGCATTGAGCGAGGGTGGCACGAGAGGCGGGTCTGAGCGGGGGGATTGTGGTGTTGTGTGTCGTGTATGTTGTAGCGGGCGTGGCTGGGAGTGTGTTGTTGAGTGTGGCTGTGGGAGTGGACAGGGCGTTTGTTGGGGGGGATTGAGCGGTCGTGTGTTGTTGTGTGTGTGGAAGCTTGGCTAGGGCTATGTGTCTGGAGTGTTGTGCTGTGCTGTGCTGTGTTATGTTGTGCTGTGCTCTTTGTCTTTGTCTTTGTGTTTGTCTTGATGCCCCTGTGTCTCTCGTCCGGCCAGCAGCTACTGTGTGGTGTCCGCTGGGCTAGCAATCCTGGGCTAGCAATCCTGGGCTGTCCAACGCTTGGCTGTGTGGTTGGGGTCCAGCTGTAGGCTGTCAGCAGTCCGGTGGGCTAGCAAGCTAGGCTGTCGCGTTGGCCAACGGCGCTTGGCTAGCGACGCCAGGCCAGCCTCCAACAACGCTAGACATGGTCGCATAGGCTAGGCTGTCGCTGGGGATGTTTGGCTGGCGATTAGCCGGCTAGCTACGGTTGGCTGTGGAGTGGTTGTGTAGCTTCTGCTCTGCTCGGCTGGTGTAAGTTCTGGCCTGGTAGTGCCGTGTATGTCGCTGTGAGTGTCTGTGAGTGTTGTAGTGAGTGTCTGTGAGTGTTGTAGTGAGTGTCTGTGAGTGTTGTAGTGAGTGTCTGTGAGTGTTGTAGTGAGTGTCTGTGAGTGTGATTGGGTGTCTGTGAGTGTGATTGGGTGTATGTATGTGTGATCTGGATCCCGGGGAGTGAGTGTGTTCTGTGTCTGATGTGTGGCGTTGTGTGTGTTGTAGTGAGTGGCGTTGTGTGTAGCTAGGGATGGAGTGGAGAGCTATGGCCTAGGGCGACGATGGAGTGTTGTGTTGTGGCGGGGCCCAGATGGCCAGCCAGTTGCTCGACTAGCGGGTACTGTGTGTTGTTGGTTCTAGTAGCGATGGTAGGGATGTTCAGGCCTGGTTTGGGCTAGCCGTGGTGTTCTGTTGAGTGCCTGTTGTTGTAGTGTGTGGGATGAGATGTAGTGTGTTGTAGTGTGTGGGATGAGATGTAGTGTGTTGTTGTGTAGGCCACGGGAGTATGGAGTTTGATGGTTTGTTCTCTCTGTCTGTGTCTGTGTCTTTCTCGTTGTGATGTGTGGTTGGATGTGTATGTTGAGTGTTCTGTGTGTGGATGTTGTCCGTATGGCGTTTAATTTTTGTGCTGAGGAGCGGCGATTGCGCCAGCAGCATTGAGCGAGGGTGGCACGAGAGGCGGGGCGGAGCGGGGGGATTTCGCGGGGATGTTGAGTGTATGTCGCTGTGTGTGTGGTTTGGTGTGTGTTGTTGATTGTTGTGTGTGTGTGTAGTTGTTAGGTGTGTGTAGACATGGACGTTGGGCGGGGAATTGTGTTGTGGTGGAGTGTGTGTGTAGGGCTATGTGTGTGTTGTGGAGTGTCTGGAGTGCTGTGCTGTGTTATGTTGTGGAGTGCTCTTTGTCTTTGTCTTTGTGTTTGTCTTGGTGCCCCTGTGTCTCTTGTTCGGCCAGCAGCTACTGTGTGGCGTTGGCGTTGGCGTTGGCGTTGGCGTTGGCGTTGGCGTTGGCGTTGGCGTTGGCGTTGGCGTTGGCGTTGGCGTTGGCGTTGGCGTTGGCGTTGGCGTTGGCGTTGGCGTTGGCGTTGGCCAGCGGCTCTAGGGTGTGCCCTCCCGCCGCTGGGCCATCTCTCCTCTCTCGTTTCTCCTCGCTTAACGACTCTGACCTGTCTGCTAGGCTAACGATGCTAGGCTGTTCCTTGGCTAACGACGCTAGGCTGCCTGCCCCTGGGCCAGCTCTCCCCGCTTAGCAAGCATTGGCAGCCCTCTCGGGTAGCGACGCTGGGCTAGCAGGCCTAGGCTGTGGGCTCTGCTAGAAGCGGTAGGGATGTTCACCTCTGCTTTGGGCCAGGCTAGCTACTCTGTGGAGTGTGGTTGTTGTCCTATCTATCTACGCATGGCCGAGTGTTGATTTGCCTGATAGGGGTGTGTGTTGTGGAGTGTTGTTGGATGGTTTGTTCTCTCTGTCTGTGTCTGTGTCTCTCGTTGTGATGTGTGGTTGTGTCGTGTGTTAGATGTGTGTATGCTGTGTGTCCGTATGGCGTTTAATTTTTGTGATTCTGGGCGACGATTTGCGCCTGCAGCATTGTGCGAGCATGGCGCGAGAGGCGGGTCTTCACGGGGGGATTTCGCGGGGATGGCTTGTGTATGTTGGTGTGTGCCCCATGGGGAGTGTGGCAGCGTGGCAGCATGGCTGTTGAGTGTGTTTGTGAGTGTGTTCTGGCAGTGGCTGGGCGTTGGGCGTTTGTTGGGGGGGATTGAGCGGTCGTGTGTTGTTGTGTGTGTAGGGTTATGTTAGCTAGCCTGTGCCGGCTGTCCTCTTCCTGTCGCTCTTGTTTGGCTATCTACTCTGTGCTGTCCGCTGGGGCAAAAGGGCTTGGGCAACTCCTTGGGCATCTCGTTGGCTGTCCAAAGCTTGGCCAAGTCGTTGGCTGTCCAAAGCTTGGCCAAGTGCTTGGGTGTGTGGTTGGGCATCTCCTTGGCTGTGTGCTCCCTTGGGTGTCGAACCCTAGGCCAACAGGTCTAGGCCATCCTCTTGGCTGTCCAACGCTTGGTTGTCCCCTTGGCTAACAACGCTAGGCCAACGGCTCTGTGTCGTGTGTTTGGGCATCTCCTTGGCTAACGACGCTTGGGCATCTCCTTGGCTAATAGCTCTAGGCTGTGCAACCCCTGGGGTAAGAACGCTAGGCCAACAGCGCATGGCTTCCAACGCTAGGCCAACAGCGCATGGCCAACAAGCCTGTGTCGTCCCCTAACCTAACAGCTCTATGCTGTGTGGTTGGCTAGCTGCTCTGTGGAGTCGGACGCTTGGCTGTCCGCTGGGGCAAAAGGGCTTGGCTGTGTGGTTGGGCTCCAGCGCTAGGCCATTCCCTGTGTGGTCTCCTTGGGTGTGTGCCCCCTAGGCTAACGACGCTTGGCTGTGCAACGCTTGGCTAACTCCTTGGCCTCCAGCTCTAGGCCAACGGCTCTGTGTCGTGTGGTTGGAAAACAACCTTTGGCTGTCCAGCGCCTTGGCTAATAGCTCTGTGGAGTGCAGCGCCTGGGGCAAAAGCGCATGGCCAAGTGCTTGGCCTCCAGCTGTAGGCCATCCCCTGTGTCGTCTCCTTGGCTGTGTGGTTAGCTGTCTTCTTGGCCAACTCCTAGGCTAACAGGTGTAGGCCATCTCCTTGGCTGTGTGCCCGCTAGGCCAACAAGCCTGGACTGTGCGCTTAGCTGCCCAGCGCTAGGTCAACAACCTTTGGCTGTGTGGTTGGCTAGCTACTCTGTGTGGTCTCCTTGGCCTCCAGCGCTTGGGGGAAAAGGGCTTGGCTTCCAACGCTTGGCCAAGCCCTGGGGCGTGTGGTTGGCTGTGTGCTCCCTTGGGTGTGCAACGCTTGGGCAACTCCTAGCCTAACGACCCTAGCCTAACAGGTCTAGCCTAACGACCCTAGCCTAACAGGTCTAGGCCAACAACCCTAGAGTAACAAGGGCTTGGCCATTCCCTGTGTGGTCTCCTTGGGTGTGTGCCCCCTTGGGTATCTCCTTGGCTGTGCAGCGCCTGGGGGAAAAGGGCTTAGCTTCCAACGCTAGACTACCAAGGGCTTGGCCAATAGCTCTGTGGAGTGCAGCGCCTGGGGCAAAAGGGCATGGGCATGGCCTGTGTGGTCTCCTTGGGCATCTCCTTGGCCAAGTGCTTGGCTGTGTGGTTGGGGTCCAGCTGTAGGCTGTCAGCAGTCCGGTGGGCTAACGATGATAGGGAGTGTGGTTGGCTAGCAACGGTAGGGATGTTCCGCTGTGTGTTTGGCTAGGATGGGGGCTCTGCTCTGGATGTGTTGTTCTGTGTGTATGTGTTGTGTCGTGTGTGTGTGTGTGTGTTGTGGGATGTATGCAGGGGCGGGGAGTTGATTTGTCTGCTTGGACGATAGGGAGTGTTGTTGTGTGGATTGATCTGTCTGTGTCTCTCTCTCTCTAGCTGTGATGTGTGGTTGTGTGGTATGTGTGCAGTTTCGTGTGCATGTGTGTTAAGTATGGCGTTTAATTTTTGTGCTGAGGAGCGGGGATTTGCGTTGGCCGCATTGAGCGAGCGTGGCACGAGAGGCGGGTCTTCACGGGGGGATTGAGCGTGTGTGCTGAGTGTATGTCGCTGTGTGTGTGTGGGTACGATATCTAGGGCCATGTGTCTGGAGTGCTCTTTGTCTTTGTCTGGTTCGCCTAACAGGTCTAGGCCATCCCGTTGGCTGTCCAACGCTTGGCAGCCCAAGCCCTAGGCTAACAACCTTTGGCCATCTCCTTGGCTAACAACGCTTGGATATCTGCTCCCTAGGCCATCCCCTAGGCCAACGACGCTTGGCTGTCCGCTGGGGCAAAAGGGCTTGGCCAACTCCTTGGCTGTCCAACAAGCCTGGGCTGTGCGCTTAGCTGGCTGCTCCCTGGGCCATCCCCTGGGCTGTCTCCTTGGGTGTGTGGTTGGCTAGCTACTCTGTGCTATTTCCTTGGCTAACAAGGGCTTGGGTATCTCCTTGGCTAACGACCCTAGCCTAACGACCCTTGGCCGTCCAACCGCTCGCATTGGCTATCGCATTGGTTGTCCAACGCTTGGCTAACTCCTAGGCCAACAGGTGTAGGCCATCCCCTGGGGTGTGTGGTTGGGGTCCAGCTGTCCGCTGTCCGCTGTGCAACCCCTAGGCTAACAGGTCTAGGCTGGTGTTATTTGTGTAGACTTCGCAAGGTGTGAGATGTGGCAGCGTGGTCAAGCGGGGCTAGGGCAGAATACGATAGCATAATGCGATATGTAGGGCTATGTGTGTGGAGTGCTCTTTCTCTGGTTCGCCTAACAACGCTTGGGTGTGTGGTTGGGTAGCTACTCTGTGTCGTCTCCTTGGCCAACAACCTTTGGCCGTGCTATCCCCTTGGCTGTCCAACGCTAGCCTAACTAACATGTCTTGGCCGTCCCCTGGGCCAAATCCCCTTGCCTGAATCGCCTGGGCCAACAACGCTAGGCCAGCAACTCCAGACCTGCCCAACGACGCTGGGCCGTCCAGGTCTTAGCCAACGACGCTTGGGCAACAGGCCTAGGCTGTGGGCTCTGGTAGCAGCGGTAGGGATGCCCGCCTCTGGCTCGCCTTTGGGCTCTTGATGCTGTTCTGTGTGGTGGCGGATAGTTTATTTTCTCTGTGTCTCTCGTTGGGATGTGTGGTTGTGCTGTGTTGTGTGTAGCTATGCATGTGTGGCTGTGCGATTGTGTGTGTGGTGTTGTTTGTATGTGCCAGTGTGCCCGTATGGCGTTTAATTTGTGTGTTGAGGAGCGGGGATTTGCGTTGGCCGCATTGAGCGTGTGGCGCGCGATCGGCGGGGCGGAGCGGGGGGATTGAGCGGGGCCAGCGAGTGTATGTCGCAGTGTGTGTGGTTGTTCTGTGTGTAGACATGGACGTTGGGCGGGGGATTTTGCGGGCGTGTTAGAGTGTTTCTGATGATGTGTAGGGTTATGTTAGCTAGGGCTATGTGTGTGCTGTGCTGTGTCATGTTGTGGAGTGCTCTTTGTGTTTGTGTTTGTCTTGATGCCCCTGTGTGTCTCGTCCGGCCAGCAGGTACTGTGTGGTGGGTTCGTTGGCCAGCGGCTCTAGGGTGTCCCCTCCCGCCCTGGGCTAACGACGCTGGGCCATCTCTCCTCTCTCGTTTCTCCTCGCTTAACGACTCTGACCTGTCTGGTGGGCTAACGATGCTAGGCTGTTCCTCGGCTAGCCCTCCCCGGTTAGCAAGCATTGGCATCCCTCTCTGGTAGCGACGGTGGGCTAGCAGGCCTAGGCTGTGGGCTCTGGTAGCAGCGGTAGGGATGTTCCGGCCTGGTTTGGGCTAGGCCAGCTGCTCTGTGGAGTGATGTTCTGTGGAGTGGAGTGTGATTGTTGTCCTATCTATCTACGCAGGGCCGAGTGTGGATTTGCCTGATAGGGATGTGTGGAGTGTTGTGGAGTGTTGTTGGATGGTTTGTTCTCTGTCTGTCTGTCTGTGTCTCTCGTTGGGATGTGTGGTTGTGGCGTGTTGTGTGTCCGTATGGCGTTTAATTTGTGTGTTGAGGAGCGGGGATTTGCGTTGGCCGCATTGAGCGTGTGGCGCGCGATCGGCGGGGCGGAGCGGGGGATTTCGCGGGGATGTTGAGTGTATGTCGCAGTGTGTGTAGCTTGGAGTGTGTTGCTGTGTGTGGATCTCTGTGTGTGGTTGTTCTGTGTGTAGACATGGACGTTAGGCGGGGGATTTTGCGGGCGTGTGGTGTTGTGTGTGTGGAAGCTTGGCTAGGCTGTGCTGGCTGCTGTCTTCCTGTCGCTCTTGTTTGGCTATCTACTCTGTGCTGCCCGCTGGGGGAAAAGGGCTTGGGCATCCCTTTGGGCATCTCCTGTGTTGTGTGGTTGGGCAACGACGCTTGGGTATTTCCTTGGGTGTGTGCTCCCTAGGCCAAGCCCTGGGGCGTGTGGTTGGCTGTGTGCTCTCTTGGGTGTGCAACGCTTGGGCAACTGCTAACCCAACAGGTCCAGGCCAAGCCCTAGCCTAACAACCCTAACCCAACAGGTCTAGGCCAGCGACGCTTGGGCAACTCCTGGGGTGTGTGCTCCCTAGGCCAACGACGCTTGGCTGTGCAGCCCCTGGGGGAAAAGGGCTTGGGCATCGCCTGTGTCGTCTCCTTGGGTGTGTGGTTGGCTAGCAACGGTAGGGATGTTCCGCTGTGTGTTTGGCTAGGATGGGGGCTCTGCTCTGCATGTGTCTGTGATGTGTTGTTCTGTGTCTGTGTCTGTGTCTGTGATGTGTGGTATGTGTGCAGTTTCGTGTGTATGTGTGTTAAGTATGGCGTTTAATTTTTGTGTTGAGGAGCGGGGATTTGCGTTGGCCGCATTGAGCGAGCGTGGCACGAGAGGCGGGTCTTCACGGGGGGATTGAGCGTGTGTGCTGAGTGTATGTCGCTGTGTGTGTGTGGGTACGATATCTAGGGCCATGTGTCTGGAGTGCTCTTTGTCTTTGTCTGGTTCGCCTAACAGGTCTAGGCCATCCCGTTGGCTGTCCAACGCTTGGCAGCCCAAGCCCTAGGCTAACAACCTTTGGCCATCTCCTTGGCTAACAACGCTTGGATATCTGCTCCCTAGGCCATCCCCTAGGCCAACGACGCTTGGCTGTCCGCTGGGGCAAAAGGGCTTGGCCAACTCCTTGGCTGTCCAACAAGCCTGGGCTGTGCGCTTAGCTGGCTGCTCCCTGGGCCATCCCCTGGGCTGTCTCCTTGGGTGTGTGGTTGGCTAGCTACTCTGTGCTATTTCCTTGGCTAACAAGGGCTTGGGTATCTCCTTGGCTAACGACCCTAGCCTAACGACCCTTGGCCGTCCAACCGCTCGCATTGGCTATCGCATTGGTTGTCCAACGCTTGGCTAACTCCTAGGCCAACAGGTGTAGGCCATCCCCTGGGGTGTGTGGTTGGGGTCCAGCTGTCCGCTGTCCGCTGTGCAACCCCTAGGCTAACAGGTCTAGGCTGGTGTTATTTGTGTAGACTTCGCAAGGTGTGAGATGTGGCAGCGTGGTCAAGCGGGGCTAGGGCAGAATACGATAGCATAATGCGATATGTAGGGCTATGTGTGTGGAGTGCTCTTTCTCTGGTTCGCCTAACAACGCTTGGGTGTGTGGTTGGGTAGCTACTCTGTGTCGTCTCCTTGGCCAACAACCTTTGGCCGTGCTATCCCCTTGGCTGTCCAACGCTAGCCTAACTAACATGTCTTGGCCGTCCCCTGGGCCAAATCCCCTTGCCTGAATCGCCTGGGCCAACAACGCTAGGCCAGCAACTCCAGACCTGCCCAACGACGCTGGGCCGTCCAGGTCTTAGCCAACGACGCTTGGGCAACAGGCCTAGGCTGTGGGCTCTGGTAGCAGCGGTAGGGATGCCCGCCTCTGGCTCGCCTTTGGGCTCTTGATGCTGTTCTGTGTGGTGGCGGATAGTTTATTTTCTCTGTGTCTCTCGTTGGGATGTGTGGTTGTGCTGTGTTGTGTGTAGCTATGCATGTGTGGCTGTGCGATTGTGTGTGTGGTGTTGTTTGTATGTGCCAGTGTGCCCGTATGGCGTTTAATTTGTGTGTTGAGGAGCGGGGATTTGCGTTGGCCGCATTGAGCGTGTGGCGCGCGATCGGCGGGGCGGAGCGGGGGGATTGAGCGGGGATGTTGAGTGTATGTCGCAGTGTGTGTAGCTTGGAGTGTGTTGCTGTGTGTGGATCTCTGTGTGTGGTTGTTCTGTGTGTAGACATGGACGTTAGGCGGGGGATTTTGCGGGCGTGTGGTGTTGTGTGTGTGGAAGCTTGGCTAGGCTGTGCTGGCTGCTGTCTTCCTGTCGCTCTTGTTTGGCTATCTACTCTGTGCTGCCCGCTGGGGGAAAAGGGCTTGGGCATCCCTTTGGGCATCTCCTGTGTTGTGTGGTTGGGCAACGACGCTTGGGTATTTCCTTGGGTGTGTGCTCCCTAGGCCAAGCCCTGGGGCGTGTGGTTGGCTGTGTGCTCTCTTGGGTGTGCAACGCTTGGGCAACTGCTAACCCAACAGGTCCAGGCCAAGCCCTAGCCTAACAACCCTAACCCAACAGGTCTAGGCCAGCGACGCTTGGGCAACTCCTGGGGTGTGTGCTCCCTAGGCCAACGACGCTTGGCTGTGCAGCCCCTGGGGGAAAAGGGCTTGGGCATCGCCTGTGTCGTCTCCTTGGGTGTGTGGTTGGCTAGCAACGGTAGGGATGTTCCGCTGTGTGTTTGGCTAGGATGGGGGCTCTGCTCTGCATGTGTCTGTGATGTGTTGTTCTGTGTCTGTGTCTGTGTCTGTGATGTGTGGTATGTGTGCAGTTTCGTGTGTATGTGTGTTAAGTATGGCGTTTAATTTGTGTGTTGAGGAGCGGGGATTTGCGTTGGCCGCATTGAGCGAGCGTGGCACGAGAGGCGGGTCTTCACGGGGGGATTGAGCGTGTGTGCTGAGTGTATGTCGCTGTGTGTGTGTGGGTACGATATCTAGGGCCATGTGTCTGGAGTGCTCTTTGTCTTTGTCTGGTTCGCCTAACAGGTCTAGGCCATCCCGTTGGCTGTCCAACGCTTGGCAGCCCAAGCCCTAGGCTAACAACCTTTGGCCATCTCCTTGGCTAACAACGCTTGGATATCTGCTCCCTAGGCCATCCCCTAGGCCAACGACGCTTGGCTGTCCGCTGGGGCAAAAGGGCTTGGCCAACTCCTTGGCTGTCCAACAAGCCTGGGCTGTGCGCTTAGCTGGCTGCTCCCTGGGCCATCCCCTGGGCTGTCTCCTTGGGTGTGTGGTTGGCTAGCTACTCTGTGCTATTTCCTTGGCTAACAAGGGCTTGGGTATCTCCTTGGCTAACGACCCTAGCCTAACGACCCTTGGCCGTCCAACCGCTCGCATTGGCTATCGCATTGGTTGTCCAACGCTTGGCTAACTCCTAGGCCAACAGGTGTAGGCCATCCCCTGGGGTGTGTGGTTGGGGTCCAGCTGTCCGCTGTCCGCTGTGCAACCCCTAGGCTAACAGGTCTAGGCTGGTGTTATTTGTGTAGACTTCGCAAGGTGTGAGATGTGGCAGCGTGGTCAAGCGGGGCTAGGGCAGAATACGATAGCATAATGCGATATGTAGGGCTATGTGTGTGGAGTGCTCTTTCTCTGGTTCGCCTAACAACGCTTGGGTGTGTGGTTGGGTAGCTACTCTGTGTCGTCTCCTTGGCCAACAACCTTTGGCCGTGCTATCCCCTTGGCTGTCCAACGCTAGCCTAACTAACATGTCTTGGCCGTCCCCTGGGCCAAATCCCCTTGCCTGAATCGCCTGGGCCAACAACGCTAGGCCAGCAACTCCAGACCTGCCCAACGACGCTGGGCCGTCCAGGTCTTAGCCAACGACGCTTGGGCAACAGGCCTAGGCTGTGGGCTCTGGTAGCAGCGGTAGGGATGCCCGCCTCTGGCTCGCCTTTGGGCTCTTGATGCTGTTCTGTGTGGTGGCGGATAGTTTATTTTCTCTGTGTCTCTCGTTGGGATGTGTGGTTGTGCTGTGTTGTGTGTAGCTATGCATGTGTGGCTGTGCGATTGTGTGTGTGGTGTTGTTTGTATGTGCCAGTGTGCCCGTATGGCGTTTAATTTGTGTGTTGAGGAGCGGGGATTTGCGTTGGCCGCATTGAGCGTGTGGCGCGCGATCGGCGGGGCGGAGCGGGGGGATTGAGCGGGGCCAGCGAGTGTATGTCGCAGTGTGTGTGGTTGTTCTGTGTGTAGACATGGACGTTGGGCGGGGGATTTTGCGGGCGTGTTAGAGTGTTTCTGATGATGTGTAGGGTTATGTTAGCTAGGGCTATGTGTGTGCTGTGCTGTGTCATGTTGTGGAGTGCTCTTTGTGTTTGTGTTTGTCTTGATGCCCCTGTGTGTCTCGTCCGGCCAGCAGGTACTGTGTGGTGGGTTCGTTGGCCAGCGGCTCTAGGGTGTCCCCTCCCGCCCTGGGCTAACGACGCTGGGCCATCTCTCCTCTCTCGTTTCTCCTCGCTTAACGACTCTGACCTGTCTGGTGGGCTAACGATGCTAGGCTGTTCCTCGGCTAGCCCTCCCCGGTTAGCAAGCATTGGCATCCCTCTCTGGTAGCGACGGTGGGCTAGCAGGCCTAGGCTGTGGGCTCTGGTAGCAGCGGTAGGGATGTTCCGGCCTGGTTTGGGCTAGGCCAGCTGCTCTGTGGAGTGATGTTCTGTGGAGTGGAGTGTGATTGTTGTCCTATCTATCTACGCAGGGCCGAGTGTGGATTTGCCTGATAGGGATGTGTGGAGTGTTGTGGAGTGTTGTTGGATGGTTTGTTCTCTGTCTGTCTGTCTGTGTCTCTCGTTGGGATGTGTGGTTGTGGCGTGTTGTGTGTCCGTATGGCGTTTAATTTGTGTGTTGAGGAGCGGGGATTTGCGTTGGCCGCATTGAGCGTGTGGCGCGCGATCGGCGGGGCGGAGCGGGGGATTTCGCGGGGATGTTGAGTGTATGTCGCAGTGTGTGTAGCTTGGAGTGTGTTGCTGTGTGTGGATCTCTGTGTGTGGTTGTTCTGTGTGTAGACATGGACGTTAGGCGGGGGATTTTGCGGGCGTGTGGTGTTGTGTGTGTGGAAGCTTGGCTAGGCTGTGCTGGCTGCTGTCTTCCTGTCGCTCTTGTTTGGCTATCTACTCTGTGCTGCCCGCTGGGGGAAAAGGGCTTGGGCATCCCTTTGGGCATCTCCTGTGTTGTGTGGTTGGGCAACGACGCTTGGGTATTTCCTTGGGTGTGTGCTCCCTAGGCCAAGCCCTGGGGCGTGTGGTTGGCTGTGTGCTCTCTTGGGTGTGCAACGCTTGGGCAACTGCTAACCCAACAGGTCCAGGCCAAGCCCTAGCCTAACAACCCTAACCCAACAGGTCTAGGCCAGCGACGCTTGGGCAACTCCTGGGGTGTGTGCTCCCTAGGCCAACGACGCTTGGCTGTGCAGCCCCTGGGGGAAAAGGGCTTGGGCATCGCCTGTGTCGTCTCCTTGGGTGTGTGGTTGGCTAGCAACGGTAGGGATGTTCCGCTGTGTGTTTGGCTAGGATGGGGGCTCTGCTCTGCATGTGTCTGTGATGTGTTGTTCTGTGTCTGTGTCTGTGTCTGTGATGTGTGGTATGTGTGCAGTTTCGTGTGTATGTGTGTTAAGTATGGCGTTTAATTTTTGTGTTGAGGAGCGGGGATTTGCGTTGGCCGCATTGAGCGAGCGTGGCACGAGAGGCGGGTCTTCACGGGGGGATTGAGCGTGTGTGCTGAGTGTATGTCGCTGTGTGTGTGTGGGTACGATATCTAGGGCCATGTGTCTGGAGTGCTCTTTGTCTTTGTCTGGTTCGCCTAACAGGTCTAGGCCATCCCGTTGGCTGTCCAACGCTTGGCAGCCCAAGCCCTAGGCTAACAACCTTTGGCCATCTCCTTGGCTAACAACGCTTGGATATCTGCTCCCTAGGCCATCCCCTAGGCCAACGACGCTTGGCTGTCCGCTGGGGCAAAAGGGCTTGGCCAACTCCTTGGCTGTCCAACAAGCCTGGGCTGTGCGCTTAGCTGGCTGCTCCCTGGGCCATCCCCTGGGCTGTCTCCTTGGGTGTGTGGTTGGCTAGCTACTCTGTGCTATTTCCTTGGCTAACAAGGGCTTGGGTATCTCCTTGGCTAACGACCCTAGCCTAACGACCCTTGGCCGTCCAACCGCTCGCATTGGCTATCGCATTGGTTGTCCAACGCTTGGCTAACTCCTAGGCCAACAGGTGTAGGCCATCCCCTGGGGTGTGTGGTTGGGGTCCAGCTGTCCGCTGTCCGCTGTGCAACCCCTAGGCTAACAGGTCTAGGCTGGTGTTATTTGTGTAGACTTCGCAAGGTGTGAG
>CAWUQD010000009.1:0-32764 GCA_963924495.1 Nemapogon koenigi
CGTCTCGTCAAACAGGAAATCTCCGTCTAGTGCAGCGCCCGCGACCAACACGAGCCACGTCGCGGCCGTCAGCGCGCCCGCCCAGCTCGCACACATGCTGTAGCTACCTAGGTACTAGTGTTGTGTGATAGTAGTCAGTACCGTGCACAGCCGTCTCGTCAAACAGGAAATCTCCGTCTAGTGCAGCGCCCGCGACCAACACGAGCCACGTCGCGGCCGTCAGCGCGCCCGCCCAGCTCGCACACATGCTGTAGCTACCTAGGTACTAGTGTTGTGTGATAGTAGTCAGTACCGTGCACGGCCGGCTCGTCAAACAGGAAATCTCCGTCTAGTGCAGCGCCCGCGACCAACACGAGCCACGTCGCGGCCGTCAGCGCGCCCGCCCAGCTCTTACACATGCTTCATGCTGTAGCTACCTAGGTACTAGTGTTGTGTGACAGTAGTCAGTACCGTTCACAGCCGTCTCGTCAAACAGGAAATCTCCGTCTAGTGCAGCGCCCGCGACCAACACGAGCCACGTCGCGGCCGTCAGCGCGCCCGCCCAGCTCTTACACATGCTTCATGCTGTAGCTACCTAGGTACTAGTGTTGTGTGACAGTAGTCAGTACCGTGCACAGCCGTCTCGTCAAACAGGAAATCTCCGTCTAGTGCAGCGCCCGCGACCAACACGAGCCACGTCGCGGCCGTCAGCGCGCCCGCCCAGCTCGCACACATGCTGTAGCTACCTAGGTACTAGTGTTGTGTGATAGTAGTCAGTACCGTGCACAGCCGTCTCGTCAAACAGGAAATCTCCGTCTAGTGCAGCGCCCGCGACCAACACGAGCCACGTCGCGGCCGTCAGCGCGCCCGCCCAGCTCGCACACATGCTGTAGCTACCTAGGTACTAGTGTTGTGTGATAGTAGTCAGTACCGTGCACGGCCGGCTCGTCAAACAGGAAATCTCCGTCTAGTGCAGCGCCCGCGACCAACACGAGCCACGTCGCGGCCGTCAGCGCGCCCGCCCAGCTCTTACACATGCTTCATGCTGTAGCTACCTAGGTACTAGTGTTGTGTGACAGTAGTCAGTACCGTGCACAGCCGTCTCGTCAAACAGGAAATCTCCGTCTAGTGCAGCGCCCGCGACCAACACGAGCCACGTCGCGGCCGTCAGCGCGCCCGCCCAGCTCGCACACATGCTGTAGCTACCTAGGTACTAGTGTTGTGTGATAGTAGTCAGTACCGTGCACGGCCGGCTCGTCAAACAGGAAATCTCCGTCTAGTGCAGCGCCCGCGACCAACACGAGCCACGTCGCGGCCGTCAGCGCGCCCGCCCAGCTCTTACACATGCTTCATGCTGTAGCTACCTAGGTACTAGTGTTGTGTGACAGTAGTCAGTACCGTGCACGGCCGGCTCGTCAAACAGGAAATCTCCGTCTAGTGCAGCGCCCGCGACCAACACGAGCCACGTCGCGGCCGTCAGCGCGCCCGCCCAGCT
Source organism: Nemapogon koenigi (assembly GCA_963924495.1). Lineage (NCBI taxonomy): Eukaryota > Metazoa > Arthropoda > Insecta > Lepidoptera > Tineidae > Nemapogon > Nemapogon koenigi. The sequence goes on from CAWUQD010000009.1 coordinate 1,475, forward strand.
CGCACACATGCTGTAGCTACCTAGGTACTAGTGTTGTGTGATAGTAGTCAGTACCGTGCACGGCCGGCTCGTCAAACAGGAAATCTCCGTCTAGTGCAGCGCCCGCGACCAACACGAGCCACGTCGCGGCCGTCAGCGCGCCCGCCCAGCTCGCACACATGCTGTAGCTACCTAGGTACTAGTGTTGTGTGATAGTAGTCAGTACCGTGCACGGCCGGCTCGTCAAACAGGAAATCTCCGTCTAGTGCAGCGCCCGCGACCAACACGAGCCACGTCGCGGCCGTCAGCGCGCCCGCCCAGCTCGCACACATGCTGTAGCTACCTAGGTACTAGTGTTGTGTGATAGTAGTCAGTACCGTGCACGGCCGGCTCGTCAAACAGGAAATCTCCGTCTAGTGCAGCGCCCGCGACCAACACGAGCCACGTCGCGGCCGTCAGCGCGCCCGCCCAGCTCGCACACATGCTGTAGCTACCTAGGTACTAGTGTTGTGTGACAGTAGTCAGTACCGTGCACAGCCGTCTCGTCAAACAGGAAATCTCCGTCTAGTGCAGCGCCCGCGACCAACACGAGCCACGTCGCGGCCGTCAGCGCGCCCGCCCAGCTCGCACACATGCTGTAGCTACCTAGGTACTAGTGTTGTGTGATAGTAGTCAGTACCGTGCACGGCCGGCTCGTCAAACAGGAAATCTCCGTCTAGTGCAGCGCCCGCGACCAACACGAGCCACGTCGCGGCCGTCAGCGCGCCCGCCCAGCTCGCACACATGCTGTAGCTACCTAGGTACTAGTGTTGTGTGATAGTAGTCAGTACCGTGCACGGCCGGCTCGTCAAACAGGAAATCTCCGTCTAGTGCAGCGCCCGCGACCAACACGAGCCACGTCGCGGCCGTCAGCGCGCCCGCCCAGCTCGCACACATGCTGTAGCTACCTAGGTACTAGTGTTGTGTGACAGTAGTCAGTACCGTGCACAGCCGTCTCGTCAAACAGGAAATCTCCGTCTAGTGCAGCGCCCGCGACCAACACGAGCCACGTCGCGGCCGTCAGCGCGCCCGCCCAGCTCGCACACATGCTGTAGCTACCTAGGTACTAGTGTTGTGTGATAGTAGTCAGTACCGTGCACGGCCGGCTCGTCAAACAGGAAATCTCCGTCTAGTGCAGCGCCCGCGACCAACACGAGCCACGTCGCGGCCGTCAGCGCGCCCGCCCAGCTCGCACACATGCTGTAGCTACCTAGGTACTAGTGTTGTGTGATAGTAGTCAGTACCGTGCACGGCCGGCTCGTCAAACAGGAAATCTCCGTCTAGTGCAGCGCCCGCGACCAACACGAGCCACGTCGCGGCCGTCAGCGCGCCCGCCCAGCTCGCACACATGCTGTAGCTACCTAGGTACTAGTGTTGTGTGATAGTAGTCAGTACCGTGCACGGCCGGCTCGTCAAACAGGAAATCTCCGTCTAGTGCAGCGCCCGCGACCAACACGAGCCACGTCGCGGCCGTCAGCGCGCCCGCCCAGCTCGCACACATGCTGTAGCTACCTAGGTACTAGTGTTGTGTGATAGTAGTCAGTACCGTGCACGGCCGGCTCGTCAAACAGGAAATCTCCGTCTAGTGCAGCGCCCGCGACCAACACGAGCCACGTCGCGGCCGTCAGCGCGCCCGCCCAGCTCGCACACATGCTGTAGCTACCTAGGTACTAGTGTTGTGTGACAGTAGTCAGTACCGTGCACAGCCGTCTCGTCAAACAGGAAATCTCCGTCTAGTGCAGCGCCCGCGACCAACACGAGCCACGTCGCGGCCGTCAGCGCGCCCGCCCAGCTCGCACACATGCTGTAGCTACCTAGGTACTAGTGTTGTGTGATAGTAGTCAGTACCGTGCACGGCCGGCTCGTCAAACAGGAAATCTCCGTCTAGTGCAGCGCCCGCGACCAACACGAGCCACGTCGCGGCCGTCAGCGCGCCCGCCCAGCTCGCACACATGCTGTAGCTACCTAGGTACTAGTGTTGTGTGATAGTAGTCAGTACCGTGCACGGCCGGCTCGTCAAACAGGAAATCTCCGTCTAGTGCAGCGCCCGCGACCAACACGAGCCACGTCGCGGCCGTCAGCGCGCCCGCCCAGCTCGCACACATGCTGTAGCTACCTAGGTACTAGTGTTGTGTGATAGTAGTGTGATAGTAGTCAGTACCGTGCACGGCCGGCTCGTCAAACAGGAAATCTCCGTCTAGTGCAGCGCCCGCGACCAACACGAGCCACGTCGCGGCCGTCAGCGCGCCCGCCCAGCTCGCACACATGCTGTAGCTACCTAGGTACTAGTGTTGTGTGATAGTAGTCAGTACCGTGCACGGCCGGCTCGTCAAACAGGAAATCTCCGTCTAGTGCAGCGCCCGCGACCAACACGAGCCACGTCGCGGCCGTCAGCGCGCCCGCCCAGCTCGCACACATGCTGTAGCTACCTAGGTACTAGTGTTGTGTGACAGTAGTCAGTACCGTGCACGGCCGGCTCGTCAAACAGGAAATCTCCGTCTAGTGCAGCGCCCGCGACCAACACGAGCCACGTCGCGGCCGTCAGCGCGCCCGCCCAGCTCGCACACATGCTGTAGCTACCTAGGTACTAGTGTTGTGTGATAGTAGTCAGTACCGTGCACGGCCGGCTCGTCAAACAGGAAATCTCCGTCTAGTGCAGCGCCCGCGACCAACACGAGCCACGTCGCGGCCGTCAGCGCGCCCGCCCAGCTCGCACACATGCTGTAGCTACCTAGGTACTAGTGTTGTGTGATAGTAGTCAGTACCGTGCACGGCCGGCTCGTCAAACAGGAAATCTCCGTCTAGTGCAGCGCCCGCGACCAACACGAGCCACGTCGCGGCCGTCAGCGCGCCCGCCCAGCTCGCACACATGCTGTAGCTACCTAGGTACTAATGTTGTGTGATAGTAGTCAGTACCGTGCACGGCCGGCTCGTCAAACAGGAAATCTCCGTCTAGTGCAGCGCCCGCGACCAACACGAGCCACGTCGCGGCCGTCAGCGCGCCCGCCCAGCTCGCACACATGCTGTAGCTACCTAGGTACTAGTGTTGTGTGATAGTAGTCAGTACCGTGCACGGCCGGCTCGTCAAACAGGAAATCTCCGTCTAGTGCAGCGCCCGCGACCAACACGAGCCACGTCGCGGCCGTCAGCGCGCCCGCCCAGCTCGCACACATGCTGTAGCTACCTAGGTACTAGTGTTGTGTGATAGTAGTCAGTACCGTGCACGGCCGGCTCGTCAAACAGGAAATCTCCGTCTAGTGCAGCGCCCGCGACCAACACGAGCCACGTCGCGGCCGTCAGCGCGCCCGCCCAGCTCGCACACATGCTGTAGCTACCTAGGTACTAGTGTTGTGTGATAGTAGTCAGTACCGTGCACGGCCGGCTCGTCAAACAGGAAATCTCCGTCTAGTGCAGCGCCCGCGACCAACACGAGCCACGTCGCGGCCGTCAGCGCGCCCGCCCAGCTCGCACACATGCTGTAGCTACCTAGGTACTAGTGTTGTGTGATAGTAGTACCGTGCACGGCCGGCTCGTCAAACAGGAAATCTCCGTCTAGTGCAGCGCCCGCGACCAGCACGAGCCACGTCGCGGCCGTCAGCGCGCCCGCCCAGCTCGCACACATGCTGTAGCTACCTAGGTACTAGTGTTGTGTGATAGTAGTCAGTACCGTGCACGGCCGGCTCGTCAAACAGGAAATCTCCGTCTAGTGCAGCGCCCGCGACCAACACGAGCCACGTCGCGGCCGTCAGCGCGCCCGCCCAGCTCGCACACATGCTGTAGCTACCTAGGTACTAGTGTTGTGTGATAGTAGTACCGTGCACGGCCGGCTCGTCAAACAGGAAATCTCCGTCTAGTGCAGCGCCCGCGACCAGCACGAGCCACGTCGCGGCCGTCAACGCGCCCGCCCAGCTCGTACACATGCTGTCTAGGCCTGTGGAGGTCCCTGTAACTACCACCGTACACAGTAAACTAGCTTCTGCTCCCCTCGCGAGGTATAGTACTGTAGCTACTGCGCGCGCAGCCACGCAGGCGCCCTACGCAACACGCAGCTCGACCTAACTAGGTACGTTGTGTATAGGTATACCACAGTCGCTCTACTTCCATATATGACTCTATCTGGTGATATAGGTATTAATAAGTAGCTAGGCATGCAGATACCTACGTTACGGTACCTACCTATATTTTATTTTCTTACAAAGAGGTAAAAATAAGTTGTAGGTAGGTTCTTAGATAAACTTTTACACAATCTAAGCACTAGGGACCTTTAAAGGTAGGTAGGTATACCTACATTGTCGTCTTATTATTTTCTATTTGATGTTTGAACGACTACCTATGAAGTTTCGTATTTTTTTGACAGTAAAGTATAGATAACTTTTATCCTACTATATAATATCTGTGTTTCTCAGTTCTCAGTAGTCATACTAGAATGTCCTACCTACCCTACTAGTATGACCAATGAGAATAGCTATTATTGATAGTCCTACTCAATGTCCTACTACGATTCGACAACATGCTGTAGATAGGAATTTGACATAGGTACCTAACAATATGGATAAGAGGTACAATCAGAACGATTATAATTCAATTGGACTACCTATACCAAGTAGGTAGGTATTGCATTGTACGTTGGATGCTCTTTACGATTGTAGGTATGATATATACAGAGGAAGGAAAACCTTTTAAAAAAAAGTGTACCTACCGAAAATTTGCACTGAAAAGTAAGAAATAATAAAAAATTCGTCGTAGAATTTGAAGACGGTTGGTGCCAAATTAGGATACAAAATTAAGAGGCTACCATCATATTTTTCATATCGTTTTGAGTGAAACCTAAAGCTCTTACAAATACAGAAAAAAAATACATGTTATAATTAATCATATTTCATATTAATCTGTGAATCATATAACATGTTTTAAGAAACTTTGCTCGATAGAAAAAAATTGCAAAGTAGCCTCTGAAAATAGTCTCCTTTCCAAATTTCTCAGTAGTACATGAAGTATTGTTTATTAAATTAAGTACAAATTTGTATCATCTAAGTATTACTAAAGTAAGATGTTAATTTAGATTTTCAATAAAGCTACTCCTTTAATTTAAATAAATTATTTTTGATTTGTCACTTAGGACGTTTGTTCCAAGCACCTTTCTCAAGCCTCTTCTCTTTTGTTTACCTGTACAATATAATAGTCTGTGCTTTTGTTTCTATTCAATGCGACAGAGAGAGATTCAGCGGAGAGACCAATCGATCACGTAGCGCCAGAGTATCATATACGCCTGCCACACATATGGGTTATATTACGTCTACCCATCACTAAAAAGCGTAAAATATTTTTTTTAACAAAATAAAACCGACTTCAAACAGAAAAGTAAAAAGTAAATTTACTTAGCACAAAGTAACTCGTATTTTGATTTTTAGTTAATTATTCAGAAATGATAAAATAAGTATTAAAATTATAAAAATTTTTAAAGTAAGAAATTATAAATATTTCGTCGTAGAATTTGAAGACGGTTGGTGCCAAATTAAGATACAAAATTTACATAATCATATATCTATACGTAAGTACCTACATATTATATAATTTGATAACTGTTAAATCCATTTCCCAAAATAAAATAAATAAATATTGCAAATATCACGAACAATAAATTAGCTGGTAGCTATGAAAGATTATATATTACTTACATAAATTATTTATAATTTAGATAATTATTATGAAATAAATGACTAACATTAAAATTAATAAGTAAAACTAAAATAATAATAAAACTTAACATAAGTAAATAAGCTAAAAGAAAATACTAAATAAATTACGTAATAAATAACTACAACATTATAAATAAAAAATGTCCTCCAGTGTGTTCCCTCGAGGCACGGTGCCTAGCAAGCTAGCAGCATTTCCTCTCTGGATAGCTAGGCTGATTCTTTGTGCCAGAAAGCTGCCAGCTCTTTTGTCACCGGTGGCCTCGACGAGACGCACTGAAAGGTCTTTCAGAAATGATTTAGCACTTGGGCCCCATGGGCCCAAGGTCTCAAAGCCAACTGGCGTGAAAATGTAGCTTCCGAGAATATCTATATATTTTTATGCGGCCAGCACTCTTCTGACAGGACAAGCCGTGATGGCCGAGCTCATTGACAGTGGTGCCACATCTACAACGATGAGGCTGGACGGTCACAGTGCCTAGGCGTAGCCCCACTGCTAAGGATAGAGTGCAGTTGTCTAATAAGGTGCCAAGGTTTGCTGATGGCAGGGCATTCAACCATAATCCCGACTCCTCTTCGAATGCTGCCAAGAGTCGAGCGCGCTCTGATATGTCATGACATGAGGACATGAGATCTCTTTGTACATAATAATAAAGATACAAAATTAAGTTAACATCTAAGGCCATTATTCATAAACGTATTTTAGCAACGTTTTTGTTAAAATGTGTTTTGTTTCTTTCTATTATTAGTAAAGGCAGGTTTGTTAGAGAGTGACAAAACATTTTAACTAAAACGCTTCTAATATGTGTTTATGAATATGGCCATAGAAGATAAATATCTGTTCAATATTATCTATGTTTGTATGTACTGATGATCGTAGGTTCCTAATGAATTGTCTAGATTAGTGAATTTGGGAACTAAGTTGTTTCTAATTTGGCACCAACCGTCTTCAGATTCTTCGACGAAATATTTATTACCTACCTATTTCTTACTTCAAAATTATAAAATACTTATTTAATCATTTCTGATTAACTAAATCAAAATACGAATTACTTTGTGCTAAGTAAATTTATTTTTTAGTTTCCTGTTTTAAGTAGGTTTTTTTTTGTTAAAAATTATTTTATTTAACACACTTTTATTAATTAATCATGTATATTTGTAAACGTATAATTTCTTTTTACTTTTATATAATTAGCTATCTATACTATAAATGCATAGCGCGCACGCTGCCACAGAAGATAAATATCTGTTCAATATTGTCTATGTTCGTGTATATTGTATCTAATGTTGTTTCTAATTTGGCACCAACCGTCTTCAAATTCTACGACGAAATACCTATTTATTATTTCTTACTTTTCAGTGCAAATTTTTGAAGTCGGTACACTTTTTTTAAAGATTTATTTCTCCCTTTTAAGTGATTTTGCTACTCTGAGAAACAAATAATAACGAACGCAACTAAAAAATTAATGGAAAATTAAAAAAAAATACTGCGGTGGATGGGATTGAACCATGTGGCTACACCCCATACCTTTTTTTAGCCGCTAGACCATCGTCGATACGAAAATTGACAACTTCGTGTCAATAGCAACCGTTGCTAAGGCTTTTTGATATACTAATTTTCAGCAGTAAACAAGAGACAAATTACTGAATTTCTGAAAAATTACTGAACCGATTTTCGTCATATGACTGTGAGATAATGTCGAGAAATTACTATATCCTTAAGAAAATAAGTCGTCAAAATCGGTACATATTTCATGGAGATATTAAGAAAAATTTACTTACAGTCAGTTTTTTCAAAGTTTCTGAAAAACTAATGAACTATGAGATAAAAATGGGACCAATCCGGAAGAGTTATCTGACGATTAAAAAAGAAAGCATCAAAATCGGTTTAAAACTGGCGGAGTAATCGATGTACATACTTTTGTATCCTGCCTGAACCTCTGAACCAATTCTGATGAAATTTGGTATGGAGATAGTTTGAACCCTGGGGAAGGGGAAGGCTATATAGTAGTAATTTTTTAAATTTCGAAAATTACCACGGGCGAAGCCGGTTTGGAAAGCTAGTCTACCATATAACCTCTACTAAAGCAAAAAAAAAACGGATACAACATTATTTATCTATTATTTAATAACTTACTGACTATACGTGAGAAGTGAGAACGGGGTTGCCGTCGCGCTTCGGCATTTAAATACATACTTATAGCTCCTAAACGGCTGCGCGGCCCATTATGCAACTTGGCACGAAGTATAAACACAATATAAGCTTTATTTTAAATGAACTTAAAAAAAAAATGCGAACTTTGTAAAAAACGATAAAAAAATTTTTTTTCTATTTTTCTCCGTGATTTTTTTATATCTTTAAAATTCAAATATCAGGTTAAAAAGGTCATTAAATAAAGTATAAAAACCAGTAGTTAATTTATTTAACTATACCTTTTTTAAACTGAATAATGTCATTCGAAGTAGTACATACCTCACGATTACCCAAATTTTCAAAGACCGATATTTTTTTAACCAGGCTTGCCACTGCAAAAATATTTTGTGTCTGTGTCGAGATCATGTATAGGTATAACATCCCTATTAATATAAATGCGAATGTAAGTTTGTTTGTTACGCTTTCACGCAAAAACTACTTAACCGATCATCATGAAATTTTGTACATATATTCTTGGAGGTATTAGAAGTAACATAGGATACTTTTTATTATCACGGCATGACGACGGGAACGGGGTGGGCAGTGTATGAAGTGTATATGTTTGCTAACATTTTGAAATTAGAAGTCGTGGGAAACAGCTATCAAATATAAAGTAAAGAATGTGTCAAATCAAAATCTTCTTAAAGCGCTTATTACACTATACAATTTTTAGAAAATCTATTTAGGAAATAGGAAGATGTAATTGCAGTTAGGACAGTTAGCATCCTATTTAGAACAGCTCTTTATACAGCCAAAGAGATCGAATATTATTCATTTCCTATTTTCAAAAAAATTAGGGATCCTTACTAAAACTCCAATAATGTAACCAAAGGTGTAAAAAAATTACCTAGAAAACTATTGATGATAGAACAAAATAGGAGTAGAAGTAGGGGTAGGGGTAGGTATAGGGTATATTTTATTTTCTTCGTAAATGTCCACGGGCGAAGCCGGGGGCGGAATGCTAGTACTAAAATAAAACTGAAATCGGAAACTTGAACTTTTTTTTCCTGTCCGCTTCACGTGAAATGCCCCGGCAGAAAAAATTGTCACGTCTCCTTTGGTAAATACTCAAAGATTTTACCTAGTCATAAATATAAAATAATAAGTTGGACGGACCAATATACTAATATTCCTACCTATATACCTAGCAGTTGTAGTAGGTACCTATAGGAATAGTGACGTAATTTATATAAATACTTACGCAAAGAGCTTCCTAGCTGCTCCGTGAGACAGAGGTTCATAAATGCATACTGTAAGAAGACAGTCAATTGATTAGTAGTTACGTCTTTTGCCCGCCAGGTGGCAGGAAAAGTGGTGCGTTGGCCAGCAAATGAAATGGTCGCTTTGTTTTAACTGTGTAATATTTTAATTCTGTTTAATTGTTTAATTGTGTCCAAAGTGGAAATTAAAGACAGTAATTAGTAAAGACGATAATTTTATTCAATCCATCATCGTCTCTTTACAAGTGGCAGCCCAACTAGTGGCCAATAAAAGTTTCGAACCAAAATAACGAATTTTTACGAACTCTTAAATTTTGTTTCTAAAATATATTCAGTTTTCAACAAGCATTTTGCTGGTTTTATGTGTGACTGTCTCAATCTTCGAGGTGTTAAGTGAAAGTGAAAATGCCAAGAAGAAAAAGTGCGCAAAGTAGCCACGAGGCGGACTTCGAGGTGGAGTCGCGCATGTCAGCGATGTTCGCGTCCTTTGCTAGAGCTCAAGCCGAGTCTAACAGAGAGTTAATATCAGCTATCCTAGCTTCCAAGGATTCCAACAGTGACAGCGGCGCTCCAAGCCTGTCTCCGACATCACACATCGCACCGCCCTCCGCGCTTATGGGAAATTTCGCTAACTGTACAGCGCGTTTCAGCGGGAGAGCTCATCAAGATCCACGTGTCGTGGATGCTTTTATTGATACAATCATAGTATACAAAGAGTGTACAAATATAAGTGACGAGCATGCGCTCCGCGGCCTGCCAATATTACTAGAGGCAGATGCTGCTGTTTGGTACAAGGGAGTAAAGGGCTCCATTTCTTCGTGGACAGAGGCAATACAACGTTTGCGATCCATGTATGGTGCGCCGAAACCTCCCTACAAAATATTTCGTGGCGTGTTCAGTGCAGATCAAGGACACGAGCGCGCCGATATTTATATCAGCCGTCAACGCGCGGAACTCGCGAGTCTACCGTATGTTCTTGATGAACGAATTATATTAGACCTTCTTTACGGCTTGCTAAACATCAATATTCGAAAGCGAATACCTCGAGACCTGGTTAATAGTGTCGACGAGCTCATCGAGCGCGCCAGACAGGTGGAGGACGAGTTCGACGAAGCAGCGTCGGTGCCTGTTCAGGGACAACGGGAGCTTCGTGCCGGCCGGCATGAGCCGCGCTCTACGGCGGCGCCTGCGCCGAGCACCTCACTCCGGTCACCTGTGTTTCACGGGTCAACGACTGCTCGTAACTCGGTCGAGACTCCGCTTCGGTCTTCGACGTGTGAAGTTCCTCGGGCGACACAGTGTAACCAAGTAATTCAACCTCTTCAAGGTAACAAAAGTTATTGTGTTTATTGTCGTAAAAGTGGTCACGCTCGCTCTGAGTGTCCGCGACTTAAAATTAAAAGTGATAGTGAAATCAAGTGTTATGGTTGTGGTGCTAAGGGCATCATTCGTTCTAAGTGTGCTAATTGTAATGCTGGGGACAGTAAGCCTAAAGACACTAGTCATACATTTTATTCTTGTAATTTTCATTCTTTGGACAAGTCTTTGAGCGATGATACCTACCCATTTACAGATCTTAGTCATGAACCTAATGTTATAAATCGTAGTAACGATCGTAGTTGTACATGTTGTAACAATATGTCTGTAAATCGTAGCAATCGTAGCCCAAAGAAGAGTCCGTTTTCGTTTAATACAAATTTGTCAAAGATTAAGCAAGGTCATCTGTCAAAGATCACCGAGTTGTGTACTAACACTTTTGTACCTAATGGGAGTTTGCCTCTCAGAGGCAAGTCGCCTATTCAAAATTGTAACAAGCTACCATTAATGAAGGTTGCCTTTGCGTCTGACTCCAACAGTAACGGCACCAGTAACCGACCTATTCTCAATGTCGAGATTAATGGGGTTCGTGGTACCGGTTTAGTGGACACAGCGGCCAAACGATGTATAGCTGGTTATAGTTTGTATACGTTGCTACGCGATCAAGGTCACCCGTTTCGTAAAAGTAATTTTCGTGTAAAATTTGCAGACGGGATTGTGCGCGATATGAATGTCAAACTTGTTGACGTCGACGTTAAACTTGAGGGTAAGGTTGTACCAACTACCTTCATTGTTTTACCTAACGCCGTAAATAATGAAACACTTTTTGGTATCGATTTTTTATGTAGTGCTCGTATTGTTCTTAACTTACACGCGAACTCATGGTTTATGACTGATCACCCGCAGGCTGTGTATCCTTTGCAAGGCGAGAAGTCAAGCGTCAAGGTGAGTTGTGCAGCTGCAGACGTGATTCGACCTGATGAGGGGGCGATGCTGTCGTCAATGGAGCGAACTGCATTGTCAACCTTAGTTCACGAGTACGAGGACATCTTTGGTGAAGGGGGAGGAGCGACACCTTTCGCCGAGCATACCATCGATACAGGTAACCATTTTCCTAAGACTACTAAAGACGAGACCCGTCGTGTGGGGGAAGACTATTCACCTGGTGACCTAATCCTTCTACGTAGCCATGTTTTGAGTAATGCCAGTAAGGGTATAACCTCGAAACTCGTCCCAAGAAGAGATGGGCCCTACTGTATAAAAATGAAGGTGAGTCCCACCACTTACTTAATTTCGCATCGTGAAGCTCCTGATGAATCGATCGGTAAGTATCACGTGTCCGATCTTACTCGCTACCATGCACGTGAGTGTGAGGGTGATCAGTCCAAGCCACGACCCGTCAACCCAAAACGGAGACGCGGTCGACCTCTTAAACTATTAGATTATGTTTAAGTTCCTTGTTCTAATTGTTTTTTGTTATTGTTAATTGTTCTTACTGACTTTCTCTTTGTGTTACTTTTGTGTTTGTTTGACCAAACTGGTGGTCCTATATTTGGTCAAAAGGGGGAGTATGTAAGAAGACAGTCAATTGATTAGTAGTTACGTCTTTTGCCCGCCAGGTGGCAGGAAAAGTGGTGCGTTGGCCAGCAAATGAAATGGTCGCTTTGTTTTAACTGTGTAATATTTTAATTCTGTTTAATTGTTTAATTGTGTCCAAAGTGGAAATTAAAGACAGTAATTAGTAAAGACGATAATTTTATTCAATCCATCATCGTCTCTTTACAATACCTATAATAATATTCAATGTTTGGTAGGTTTGGCTACAGTAGTATATTCCTTGCTACCTAATATACATACCTGGTATTCCCGCGATAGGTACAAATTCGCCATAGACAATGTAATTACCCCGTCGCACTCATCATATTTCCTTCTTTAGGTGACCTATTATGCCCTCTAGCTAATTTAAAGTACCTACATCGTACATACAAAAGGACGAGTACCAGGAGACTGGTGTCAAGCCATAATAGTTCCAGTGTTTAAAGGAAAGGGTTCACAGCTTGATTGCAATAATTATCGCGCCATCAGCCTTATCAGCTTGGTTGGAAAAATGTATGGAAGAATAATAATTGAAAAGGTGCAAAAGGTGACAGAAAATAAGATGTGGGATGCTCAAGCGGTATGAAAGGTAAGAGTTGTGTTGACCAAATTTTTACCTTAAGAAACATTGTTGAAAAACATTTGGCAAAAAATCAAAAAGTTTACAGTGTTTTCATTGATCTAGAAAAAGCATATGACAACCTATGCAGAACGGAATTATGGTCAACACTAGCGAAATACGGAGTGAATAAAAAACTCATAAGGGCAGTACAATCATTATATGATGGCTGTACTGCCATGTACCGCCGTTGTTAGAGTGGGTGGACAGTGCTCAACCCCGTTTAATATACATTGTGGTGTTAAACAGGGCTGTGTAATGTCACCTTGTCTATTCAATCTGTATTTCGATAGTTGTTTGACCAAATTACAACAATGTTCCTTAGGGATAGAAATGGGTCCTACTAGACTTTGCTGTCTTTTATATGCCGATGATGCGGTATTAATTGCATCTTCGGAGCAAGAGCTGCAAAACCTAGTTGCAATTTTGAATGAGGAATGTGAGAAGAAATTCATGAAAATTAATATTTCGAAATCAAAAGTATTAGTATTTGAAAAGGAAGATGAAAGGACGGAGTGTAAGATTTGTGTGAAAGGATGTAAGTTAGAGCAAGTGAATGAATTTGTTTATTTAGGTAGTATGGTTACAAGAAGTGGAAAGATAGACAAAGAAATTGAAAGGAGAGTGAAAGCGGGAAGCAAGGTATTTGGTGGACTAAACAATGTATGCAGAAATACACAACTTACAACTAAAAGTAAAATGAACATACATAATGCTGTTTTAGTTCCATCACTTACTTATGGAAGCGAGACTTGGGTATGGAATAAGAGGCATGAAAGTAAAATAAATGCAGTGGAAATGCGATCTTTACGTAGAATGTGTGATATAAAGCGTATTGACCGCATCCGGAACGATGTCATTAGAGAAGAATGCGGAGTAAAAGATGATGTTGTGACAAAAATGAAGAAAAGTAGTTTACGTTGGTTTGGACACGTTGAAAGAATGAAAGATGAAAGATTGACTAAAAAGGTTTATATGGCTGAAGTGAAAGGAAATGCTAGCAGAGGACGACCTAGATGTACTTTTATTGAACATATAAAAATATGTTGATCGAAGGAAATATTAAAAGTACACACAATCGCCGAGCATGTATGAAAGGTATGATGAATATAAAAGAAGCGAAAGAGTCAGGATCGCAACAAATGGCATTCGATTGTCTCTGCCTACCCCTCTTGGGATGAAAGGCGTGATGATAGATAGATAGATACATCGTACAACCGATCAATGCGACCAATACAACATTTTTCCTTTATAACTTCAACACCTAGCCCACGCGGGCTACCTCCCAAAGGTAGGTAATACAGGACCTAGGTATATGTACAGTAAATAATACCTATCTATGGGTATATCCCATTAGTCCCATTCGCTACGCTTTGCCCTACCTATAGTTTTCTATAACATCGATCACATATTTAAAACAAACGATACAAGTCTCAGATTAGGGAATACAATTTTAAAGATGTCCCCAAAACAAGAGAGAGACACTCCATAAACTCCTACTGCTGGGGATTTTTTTTACTTAATGAGGACATAATTATACTATACTTATAGATAAGTAGGTACCTACATGTTAGAAAAACAAAAAAAATGTTAGGAACTTGTCAGACCTTCTGACCGAGTTTCGCTTACACTAGTGCAATAAAGAGTACCTAACGACTCTATGCACTAGTGCTTTCCACAGAGTATAGGTACCTTTTTATGAGCTTATTCTATTCCGCTTACCCTGTGCCCTGTATGCAGCTTTCTTAGATCACCAAACTTGGCCCCCACGAAAATTTCCTTTTTTTATTTTTGAATTTTTATTATTGCATATCGTTAGTTCGTTGTTCGCTATGAATAATCGTTTGTTCGTTACCTAGTTGTTTATTTAATAAAAAAAATTTCAAAAATACTGTGTGGTTAGCCCCCTCAATCAAAATTATTAAGATTTTTTTTTAATTATCAGTCTATAAATACATATTGACGTTTGTTCTTCAATAAATTACGTTTGTTTGATCATTTAATTGCCTTTTTATTGTTTAAATTACAATTTAATTACGTGAATATTTATTTCGAAAATGTTGCATTGCGCATGCGCCATCTTTTCTTTTCGATCGCTCTCATCCAAGGAATATACTACTCTCTACCGAGACTCTCATCTCTACATCAGCAAGGAATATAAGTACTCTCTACATCAGTCTCGTAACGGCGTGAGAGAGAAGTTGTGGACTTGTAAACAATGATTTCAATTTTTTTATTAAAATTACTTGTCACATTTTAGTAAAATTATATTTGTTAATTGACATACATTTGTTATTCTCCTCTTTTACTATTATTTTTTTGCAAACTCATATAAAATAATTTAAAGTTGGCTACAAGCATAATGATTAATGATAAAGAACAGTTGTAAAGAACAATCAATTTTGAGATGTATCTATCTATTGAAAATGCGATAACTAATTGTTGACGTAGTTTATTGGTGGTTAAGGGTAAATTTAATTGGTCTAAGTAAAAAGATTTGTTCATTAATATATGAGAGCGATCGAAAAGAAAAGATGGCGCATGCGCAATGCAACATTTTCGAAATAAATATTCACGTAATTAAAAGTTGTAATTTAAACAATAAAAAGGCAATTAAATGTTCGAACAAACGTAATTTAATGAAGAACAAACGTCAATATGCATTTATAGACTGATAATGATAGAAAATATTAATAATTTTGATTGAGGGGGCTAGCCAAACAGTATTTTTTAAATTATTTTTTATTAAATAAACAACTAACGAACAAACGATTATTCATAGCGAACAATTAAGTACAAACCATGAACTAACGATATGCAATAATAAAAATAAAAAAATAAAAAAATGAAAATTTCGCGGGGTCCAAGTTTGGTCATCTAGCTTTCTTCCTATCATACATTTATTATGATGATGATAATATTTGCATTTCTTTATTCCCAACGGAACAACTAAAGTTGACACAACAATGGATAGGTAAAATTGTTTAAAAAAAAGTAAATTTACCTACTTCAAAAATTGTGCACTGAACAGTAAGAAATAATTTGAAGACGGTTGGTGCCAAATTAATAAGATCTGTTCAACATTGCCTATGTTTCATGGGCGATTTTTTTTGTGTGGGTTCCTGGATGGTTTAGATTCACAATTTGAACCCGGTAGGTGGCGCTGCAATCGGGTGCTAGAAATTTTTTTTTTCATTTCATTTCAGTACACCTAGGTCGTTTAACCTTTATAGTTAATATTTTTATTCATTCTTTCAAGTTTCCGGGTAAACTACTTTTCTTCTTTTAGTCACAATAAGTATCATATTTTATGCACGAATACAATGCTACGATATCCTTTCCTTACGACCTTTCCTCAGACTGGTCGCACTTTACTTTTTTAAAGCTCACTTTCTACCAATACACAATGCACATAGGTGTACCTTATCAATCTTACTATGTGTAATGTGTGATGAGAAGGAAAATTGGTGGTTGAGGGTCAAATGACGAATATACAGGTTTAAAAAAATAACAAATTATAATTTTATCTAGATTCTAGAGGTCCGTGACTTCCGTAAACTCGTCGCCGCTGGTCCGCTACAGGTTCGCCAGGAAGTGCCACTTGTCCACTGTAACATAGAGGTGGTTTGGTTGTTAGTTAGAGTTACTGTGTATTACATCTAGATCTATTACAACTAGTGTGGGACGTACCGGAGTCTGGCAGCGTCTGAGGCAGAGCGGGAGGCGGCGCGGCGGACACTATCTCGGCAGCTCGGTCGCGAGACAGCCGCGCCTTACTGCCGTCTACGGTGGTGTTGTCGGTGCGGATGTCGGAGGCGATGTCTCCGCTCACCAGTCCGCGCCAGAACCCGTGCATGTCGTCGACCAGTCGGAGCGCCATGTCACGGGGGCGGGGCGCACCTCCCCACGCGAATTCGTTGGGCGGCTTCCCGTCGGGCACCTTGTACAGCTTGAACCACTCGACACTGGCCCGCAACAAGCCCGGCATGAGCCGCTCGAGGTCTGCCGGCCCGCTCAGCTCGGCTGCTAGCTCGTCTCGCTCGTCTATAGCTAACAACTTCCAGTCCATCTCCCCCTCGTCCAGCAGCGCGAGCGCTCCGAGCACCTTGACTCGCACGACGCTGCCCCGCGGCAACACCCGCGAGCCCAGCTCGAGCACGTCCAGAGGGTCGTTGTCTCCGCGAGCCTGAGTGTCGGGGTCCACATGGTGCGGGTTCTCCCAGGTCTGCGGCAGGGCTCCGTAGTTCCACAAGTACCCACGGTGAGGGAACACATTAGCGACGTGTCTAAGCGCACCCTTCTTGACGTCCTGCTTGACGGGGTTGAGCGGCTCGGCAAGACTGATCTCCATCTTGGCGGTGGACCAGCGCGGGACCTCCACAACCATGTTGACGACGCCGGCCGCGCGGTCCACCCACACCGGGATGTCGTGCATGGGCGACACGGGACCCTGCTCGTCACCTGTACAGACACACAATATAGTACACTGCTATTGCCTCTCACCCACAAACTAAATATATTGTTCGAGCAAAAGTAAAGCTCTCCCCTCGCTCATACCAAAGTCACCATTTAAAACTATTAAAATTAAGAAAATAGCACTGTCAGTACTGCATTATTATGTGAACTAATTTGGTAGGTATCATGTAAAGTAGAAAAAAAAACTGAAAAAAACTGTGTCAAGATATTTTATTATAAAACTAGGGAGCAGCCCTGGCTTCCTGGAATGCTCAGACCATAATTAGCTGAATTCCCCAAAGAATGTATCATGATGTTATATAACCTTTAACCTTCCTTGTGAAACACTCTCAAAATTGGTGCAGTAGTGTTTGAGTCTATCAAATAATATAATATCTATACTAGCAATAAAGCTAATGAGTTTGTTTGAACATGCTAATCTCTGGAACTACTAGGATTTGAAAAAAATATTATAGGAAGGATTGACCCAAAGGAGCGGAGCAGTACCTATAAATGCGGGTGCAACTGCAAGGCACAGCTAATCACAGGCACAGCTAGTCTATACTAATATTATAAAGCTGAAGAGTTTGTTTGGTTCAACGCTCTAATCTCAGGAACTACTGGTTCAAATTGAAAAATTATTTTTGGGTTGGATAGTCCATTTATCGAGGAAGGATATATAACATCACGCTACAACCAATAGAGCAGAGCAGTAACCATTAATGTGGGTGCAACCACAAGCAAGACACAGCTATATAGTATAAAGTTAAAATGGGCTCCACAGGCCGGGGCGGAAAGCTAGTATGTAATATTATTATTATTAAATAAGCTTTAATGAGCATAATGTCTGTTTTTCATACACATTTTTGCAAGAGAACTCCATCATCACAATAAAAACTTAACAAATAAATAAATGAACCTGTGTACACTGTACAATATTATTACTAAGTAAACCACTTAGTAGATACCATTCTAATAAGAAATATGGACTTTGTGAAGTAACAAGTGTTGTGTACACTCTGAGCAGGTTATCTATACACTTGTGGCGCACGCTTACTAGAAGGACCTGAGTCACACAATGTACATAAACAGCTTGGTGGTACAGACAGCACATCCCACTACTTACTGTTCCAACTTGTATCAGAGGAATATACTAGTTACTAGGGTTTGCAAGTATGATTTATTTAATGTCTGTCTGATCGAGAAAATCTTGTTAAACCAGACAATATACATATTATACAGATTGTATCTTACATACACAATGTTGGGTGTTGGTTGTGAACATACAAGGTTACCCAGTACCTACCCAGACAAAACCAGGAATTAACTTTGCTATAGAGGTAGGTGTGGCATTAGGTACACTAGTTGTTTATGAAGGTCATGATATAATATACCTACTAGCTGATTGCCCGCTACTTCGTACGCGTTGTATTAGGAATACAATTCACCCCCTTGGGTAGGTAGCGTGTTATGTTAAATAGCTTATAACCTTCCCCAAAAGTTAGACTATCAATTACAAAAAAAATCGGTCGAGTAGTTATTGAGTCAATAGAATACGAGCAAACAAACAAACATTGGCGTTTATATATTAGATAAACAGTGTCGTCACAGTAGTAATCTTGGTTGTCTTGTCCTCACACGAGATAGTACGAGTAGGTAGATACTTACGGAAGTACAGGCGGTAGTCCGGAGAGAACTCGGAGCCCCGGGAATCGCACGTGTACATGTTGGGGCCAAGTTGAGGACCTGGACGGGCGCGGAGAGAGCTGCTGTTGCTGCAGCGGTAGACCGGAGTGTGCGGAGTGGAGAAGGGGCACCGGGGACGAGACACACAGACACGTCTACACAGCAAACCGGCCAGCATTACCATTTAAATTGACTGATAAATTTATCAACCTTTTACTTACTTGCTCTGTGTTATCAGTTATCAATCTTTATTTCTAACTAAATGACATAACTTTTTTTTGGTAATCTTCTTTCCGAGGAAAAGGCAAAGGTCTATGTAAAATCATACAGCCATGTCTTCATTGTTTGAGGTCAATAGAGTATAATCATAGAGTACTAAGCCCATGGAGGGGCCATAGACGGGCTCCCCCTTTCGACAATGGACAACATTTCATTTTTCGTAAGGTACCAAAATTCGAAAACCGTTTGTAGATTACATGCTAGAAAGCTTATTTTTCATTTTTTTTTATTTTTATATCCTTTAATTTTCGAGTTATTGTAAAAATACTGAAATATTGAAAAATGAGGATTAATAGGTGCCCTAATCTGTGCTAACCCTCTAATTTAAAAATACTAATGTCTGTTGGCAGAGTTGTTAGTTATTGAACTCAGGTGTTGCCTTCTATTAATTTTACCCATTTTTATTCCATTTGAAGCTAAATTAATAATTATTCTTTAAATAATATTATAAAAATACTTCTTTTATATAATATTTTTTGGAAGTTTTGCTAGTTTCGAATGGGCTATCACAGGAAATATATTTACGAGTGAAACCGCGGACAAAAGCTAGTATTATTATATACATTATGAATAATGTTGTAGGCGATTTGAGTTCCGGCTACGGCAACACCTATTTGGAACACGGTATATTATACTCTTTGCATTTCTATAACGTTTACTCTGTGGCTTGACTGACACTATCAGTCACTTTCTTTGGGTGACAGTTTATATTTCTTAATTTTAGTCCTAGCTAAGGTTTTTAGTTTATAAGTCCTCAGAATTTATAAAAATTCATAATTAAATTAAAAATATAAAAACTCAGCCAAAAATAAAATACAAAAATACGTGTAACTTATTTTTTAATATATTTTTAATTAAAGTAATAACAATGGGTGATTAAAAAAATGAAATGTTGTCCATTGAGTTCTGATTATAAAAGAATATATTTAAAATTTAATAATCGTAGTAATTTAAATAGCTTTGGCAAAGGTAAAACTAAATTGCAATCATCAATTATGAGGAAAGGTACAATCCCGTATATAAAGTAAATTTAAACAATGGCGAGTTTAATACATTTAAAAAGGGGACGATACCTTATTACTTCCAAATTAGCTGTAATAAAAAAAGAAATGCAAAAAATTTTAGTATAAATAACACAACCAAAACGTTTAACTTATTACACCAAAACATTGCAGGGTTCTTGAATAAAAAAGATGAATTAGAAATTATATTGAGTGAATTTATGTCTAAAGGTCAAACCTTGGATGTAATTTGTTTCACTGAAACTTTTTTGAGTTTAGGTAATGAAGTTAATGTACAGCTGAGTGGTTATTGTCTGGCTTCCCATTATTCGCGTATAGGTAAAAAAAAGAGGAGGTTCTTGTATATTAGTAAGTAACAATTTAGACTATGATGTTATTGATATTGACAAAGATATATTGTGTGAACGTGGTGTTGAGATAATTAATTATAAAGTCATGTATTCTGACCACAGTCTGGAGTAACATGTTTCTTTGATAATTTTCATTTTCAGGGGGGCGGCAAATAGAGATGTCGAAGCGAAAACGAAATATTCTAACGACAACGACAAGTTGTCAACTACCTATTTGGTGCTATTTGGTCAGTTTCGAAAATATAATATATATAATAACCTTATTTTTTTAAATAAGGAGGATTTTTTGATTTTTTTGCACGCGGGCGTTCAAACAGCTAGCGGCGGGCCTGTCTATGGTATGACGTATAGTTATCTGTGGACTATAAGAGCCTAACTTGGCTTTTTATTATCAATGTCTGTGATATACACACAACACAACATCTTATTTTATGGAATACAAATTTAGCGAAATGTGAAGTGAACAACAATGTCAAGAAGTGAACAAAGGGGAGTTACAAACAAATATATGAAATACGGGGCCATCCCATGGGCAGTGATGGCCATCGCTCATGGGCATCCCCCGCATTACATTAATCTGTGCATGGCCTTATATTTGAATACCTTTGCTTAATATTATACTTTGTTCTGTAATCTGAGGTGTGAGTATGATCTGCAGGTGACCGTAGTCTCAACCAATAAACTTGATAAACCAATCCATTTAACATCTCAAAACAATAGCCCGAATTTTTTTTATTTTATCTTAGTCATAGTCCAGGCACCTGACGGGGCCTGTCTGTGAGCGCATTGTATTTGATGCATTCAGAGATAGGTCCCGACGGGTGCTAGTCACAACACTTTAGATTAAACACTCTAAAGGGCCTCTACGTGTTGGACCTATGTCCCCACGCATCGTCTTACAAAATCTTAGGTATATACCAAAGGAGATGTGTAGCGTGTAAATCACCGAACAATTTTTTCTGCCACTTTTGGCGGGGGGCGCGGTAAACGTCTAGTACTAGCCCCTGTACCACTGTATTTTTCTGTCGTTTTATTGTCGCAACGGATTTTACGTTATATGATGATTATGTTAAAATACAAACATTACATTACTATAAATAATGATTGGAAACAGTCTGTTTCCGCAAGTTTGATGTCCTAGATCGTCTTTCCAATTTTAAAACATTACAATTAACTATTTTCCTAGAGCTCTGTCTCGCGACACAAAACGATACCAACGAAATCTAAGGTAACCTTTAAGGTAACTTATTTTATTACTGCGCACCTGGTCAGTTTTACTGGTCAAAGGGGAAAAAATGGACAACATTTCATTTTTTTAATCACCCATTTTTATTACTTTAATTAAAAATATATTAAAAAATAAGTTACACGTATTTTTATATTTTATTTTTGATTGAGTTTTTATATTTTTAATTTAATTATGAATTTTTATAAATTCTGAGGACTTATAAACTAAAAACCTTAGCTAGGACTAAAATTAAGAAATATAAACTGTCACCCAAAGAAAGTGACTGATAGTGTCAGTCAAGCCACAGAGTATACGTTATAGAAATGCAAAGAGTATAATATACCGTGTTCCAAATAGGTGTTGCCGTAGCCGAAACTCAAATCGCCCACAACATTATTCATAATGTATATAATAATACTAGCTTTTGTCCGCGGTTTCACTCGTAAATATATTTCCTGTGATAGCCCATTCGAAACTAGCAAAACTTCCAAAAAATATTATATAAAAGAAGTATTTTTATAATTATATTTAAAGAATAATTATTAATTTAGCTTCAAATGGAATAAAAATGGGTAAAATTAATAGAAGGTAACATCTGAGTTCAATAACTAACAACTCTGCCAACAGACATTAGTCTTTTTAGTGCTAACCCTAGCACAGATTAGGGCACCTATTAATCCTTATTTTTCAATATTTCAGTATTTTTAAAATAACTCGAAAATTAAAGGATACAAAAAATAAAAAAAATGAAAAATAAGCTTTCTAGCATGTAATCTCCAAACGGTTTTCGAATTTTGGTACCTTACGAAAAATGAAATGTTGTCCATTAAAAAGTGCTAAAACTTTGAACAAAATGTAAATTCGTAAATTCAGTATTTTTTTGTGTGTTAACGACACATTATGTCACGTTTGACCTAA
This sequence comes from Nemapogon koenigi, assembly GCA_963924495.1. Lineage (NCBI taxonomy): Eukaryota > Metazoa > Arthropoda > Insecta > Lepidoptera > Tineidae > Nemapogon > Nemapogon koenigi. The sequence continues at coordinate 24,073 of CAWUQD010000009.1, forward strand.
AAGTTTTAAATATATATAGTTTCATAATATGTGCCATAATTTTGTTAACATAATTATATCTACACGAAAATAAAAAAAGTATTACAAAACAAACTCAATAAAAGTATCGAAAACACTCTTATTAAGAGAATAAGAATAGCATCATAAGAAGATATACGGGAGACAAGGAGCCGTCGCAGCCGTCACAGGTATAAGGCGAGGTTCCTACGGCGTATCCAGCAGTGTTCCAGTGTTCCAGCGTTCCAGTATTCCTGTGTTCCAGTGGGAAAGTGTTCCAGCGTTCCAGCCAGGAGTCCGTATTCCGACGATAGGTTAGGTTAGGTTAGGTTAGGTTAGGTTAGGTTAGGTTAGGTTAGGTTAGGTTAGGTTAGGTTAGGTTAGGTTAGGTTAGGTTAGGTTAGGTTAGGTTAGGTTAGGTTAGGTTAGGTTAGGTTAGGTTAGGTTAGGTTAGGTTAGGTTAGGTTAGGTTAGGTTAGGTTAGGTTAGGTTAGGTTAGGTTAGGTTAGGTTAGGTTAGGTTAGGTTAGGTTAGGTTAGGTTAGGTTAGGTTAGGTTAGGTTAGGTTAGGTTAGGTTAGGTTAGGTTAGGTTAGGTTAGGTTAGGTTAGGTTAGGTTAGGTTAGGTTAGGTTAGGTTAGGTTAGGTTAGGTTAGGTTAGGTTAGGTTAGGTTAGGTTAGGTTAGGTTAGGTTAGGTTAGGTTAGGTTAGGTTAGGTTAGGTTAGGTTTTTTTTTTTTTTTTTTTTTTTTTTTCATCCGTCCCTGTGCCACATTTAAGGCCAAAGAGCTTTCCTCATCTCTCCTGCGCTTTCAAATGCGCAGACCTTTCATAGGTCTTTCGTTCTGTGTCCTCTGTCATGCGCTCCCCAAAATAAATTATACAGAGACGACTTCGTTTATTACTTCAAAACAATACAACATTTTCATAACATAATATTATTCTACTTTTACATACTCCTTCAGTTCCATCACTTAACCCATTTTTCACATGTATTTTATTAAAAGCAATAATTTTAATCAATACAGTTTAATTTGCAATAAATAAATTTACAATAATAATTAAATTTAATAATTCCAATTTAATAATAACAATAATTTAACAATCAAACTTGTCCAGAATCAATGGTAATTAAATTAAATGTCAATTTTATTCATAATTCAAATCTATTAACAATAATAACCTAATATATTTAAAATAATTTAATAGTGTCAAATATCTCAATAATAAAAATAATATAATTTTATTTAATAATTTAATGTCATTAATTTTTATTTAAACAATGTCCAAAGATAATTAGTAATCTTGGTCTGTCATTAAATGGGCCATAATAATATTTTAGTCATTTGTAATAATAAATAATCAATGTCAATGTTATAATAAATGTCAATAATAATAATCAATTACAATATTATGTCAGTATTCTAATTTGTTTCTTTTATTAATACAACCCATAGGCTACATTATATTTGCTCATTTTTGCCATGTCTTCCGTTTTACGGTTTTGTACGGGGTTTTCCTACACAGATTTATTCCTTGCGCACGCCGCCTTTACCACATCTACTCCATACTTTATTAATAATTTTGCTCCTTCCTTGTCCAAAATGATATCTTTTAAATTTTCTTTACTGATTTGCTGCCCCAGACATACCTCTAGATCCATTCGTTTGGCTTCATGTCTGGGGCAGTCCAGGAGCAGATGCAGCAAGGTTTCTTCTTTCACCCCATCACACTCACATGCTGGACTGTCTTTCAATTTAAACCTGTGTAGGTACTGGGAGAAGCCTCCGTGGCCAGTCAGCATTTGGGCCAGTGGTCCCTCCCAGCTTAGTCTCCTGACTGTTGCGTACGCCTCTTTTAGCAGAGGGAAGAACACGCGAGTCACCTCTCCTTTCCCCTCGGTGTCGTACCTTTTTTGCCAGTGCGCCACGGCTTCCGTCCTAATTATTCTTTTCGCGCAGGAAGTGGGGAACTTTCCATATTCGGCCGACGTCTTTTTCCGTAGGGCAGCCTGCTTCGCCAGTTCATCGGCCCTCTCGTTGCCGGGAGTGCCGATATGCGCCCGCAGCCAGTACAATTTGACGTCACGCCCGTCTGCACGAAGGTCGGAGATGTTTTGCCTTATTGCGAACGCCAGTGGGTGAAGAGTTTCGGGGCTAGTCAGCAAATCCAGGGACGATCTAGAGTCACTGAAGATGCTGACCACTTCCTCCTTGCTCTCCAACACTTGACTTGTCGCTTTGAATAGGGCAAACATCTCCGCCTGAAATACGGTGCAGAAGGGCTCCAGACGGTGCGTAGACGACCTCACCTCGGTTCCGCCCCTCCACCAAGTCACAGCCGCGCCGACCTTCCCTTGGATCTTGCTTCCATCGGTGAAGATCTGCACGCCATCAACGTTGGGGAGCTCTAACGTTTCCGAGGTGGTAGCCTCCACGGACTCGTATGTGACGCCAATAGCACCAGCCGGGTGCGGCGCTTTGGCAAAACTAATTCTGCCCTCGTACTCACGGTCGGCCAGTTCCAGCATCCTCCTCCCGCGCTTTACGTCGTAGAGCCGGGCACACTCGTGGACTCTTATGTCTAAAGGAAGGAGTCCCGCCAAGGCCAATGCCGCATTGAGCGATACCGTCCTATACGCCTTGCAAATCTTCTGAGCGAACCCACGCTGCACCGAGTCCAACTGTTTTCTGACATTTAGCCTCGATGCAGCGGGCGCCCACACACTTGCAGCGTACAGGACGATAGGCTCCATTACTGCCGTGTATATGGTTCTCACCACCTCCGGGTTCAACCCCCACGTGACCTTGGCTGCACATGCTAGCTGCTTGTATATGTTTAGCACTTTCTTGCATACCAATGTCACGTGCGGGCCAAATGATAATTTTTTATCGATTGTCACCCCGAGCAGCCGAATTTCATCGACTAGAGGCAACCGGACTCCCGCCATGGTCACAACCGGGAGGTCAAACTTTAGCTTTTTGGTGAGCACCATCACATTAGATTTGTGTGGTGCACACCTCAGCTTATTTTCAACACCCCAGGTGTGAACACGATCGAGAGCCCGATTTGCCTCCTGCTCTAGGGTGACTGCCGACGTCCCGGAGAAGATGAGAACCACATCATCGGCAAAAGCCTGACAGTGCACTCCGAGGGCTTCCATATCCCGAAGTAAAGGGTCGAGGAGCAAGTTCCAGAAGGTTGGTCCAGCGATGGATCCCTGGACACAACCCTTGGTCGTGGCTCTCCGACACTCCACTCCAGAGTATTTAACAATTACTTGTCTGCCCTCGAAGTAACTTTGCACTACTCCGTACAGGTTGCTGGGACACCCTTTTCGCAGCAGTTGGGTCTTGATCGCGGGCCACCAGGCGTTGTCGAAGGCTCCCTCTATGTCCAGCGATATCATCACCACGATTTTCTTGCACTCTATTTCGTGCTTTATGTGAGATATCGCGTCACAGAGGGAGTCCTCGGTTCCGCGCTGGGGCATAAAGCCATACTGCCGCGGGCTAAGTTTAGGGAGAAGATGCCATTGCAACCTTCGCACTAGCATCTTCTCCACAACCTTACCCAGCACAGAGAGAAGTCCGATCGGTCTGTAAGACTTCGGTTGGGAGTAGTCGTCCTTTCCCGGTTTGCGGATTATACATATCGCCGCGACTTTCCAGCGTTCCGGGAAGTATCCCAGCTGTAGGCATTTATTTGCCACAGCAAGGAAAACCCCCGGATTGGCTTCGATCGCGGCGAGACATATATCCGCAGTAAATCCATCCACTCCCGGAGCCTTCTTCGGGTTGAACGATTTTGCAACCCGAAGGAGCTCGTCTTCGGTGAAGGATGGATCGTCCGGGCCTTGGGCCACCACTCCCCTCCCAGTCTCCACCCGTATTCGGTCGTGGTAGTGATCGTCATACACAGGGTCATCCTCGGGGAAGAATGTTTCAGCCAATAGTTTGGCTGAGTTCCCCGGATCGAGGACATCTCCTGAGCTATTCCTCAGGAGCGTGTCCTCGTGCCTCTTTGAGGTGTTTCGAATAACCCTGTATATGCCGTCCCACATACTCTCTCGTTCCTGCACGGAGCAGAACTCCTTCCAGCTCTCCGTTTGCGCCTGTCGAACCGCGCTGTCGTACTTCGCCTTTGCCTCGAGGTATAGGTCGGCGACGTGTTGCCTTCTCACAGGGGCAGCGTTCCTGATTCGACGCCGCCTCCGGATGGCCTCCCTTTTGAGCTCTTCGAGTTCATTGGTCCACCACGGCACACCGTCCCTCTTGAACGGTTTTTTCTTGGGTATGGCTCCACTGCTTGCCTCGCTAATGCTGTCGGTGTAAAATGCAACAGCATCCTCGAGGCCTTCGGGCGATACTACGTTTCCGACCTCCGAGGCTGTGATCCCTTTTTCTACTAATAGGTTTTTAAAAGTTTGACGGAAGAGTGGCCAGTTGGCTTTCCGAGTGTTATAAACTCTTGTTCCAACCGGCCTCTTCTCTTCCGTCTCTTTTTGGGTTTGCAGAGTGAATGTCACAGCATTGTGATCAGACGTCACCAAATCTCTCTGCACCTTCCATTCATCAATCTTTCCTAACATACCCTCACTACATGCCGTGACATCAACTCTGCTCCTAAACATTTTGCCCCCCCTACAGACCTCGAAAGTTGGAACATCGCCCTCATTTAGCACGTGGAGCCCCAACTCGTCCAAGAATGCTCGGTACAGCGCCCCGCGATGGTCCTCACTCTCAGAGCCCCACCAGGGACTCCAGGCATTTACGTCGCCTCCCACGATGATGTTATTAACACCTGCTTTTTTGCAGGTGTCCTTAAGTCTCTCGAGGTAGGGCTCTATACTGGTGGGGTCACCCTCAAAGTACACCGATATGACTGCCACAGACAAATCTCCAATCTTCACAACTGCTGCGGCGATATTCTCCGTGACCAGATCCGGATTCTGGATAAGATCGATCCGGTCATCGAAGACCATCAACGCAGCCTTGACGTCCTTTTCCCGACCGCCGCTCCTCTGGACGATGCGCACTCCGGGATAATGCTTCATCTCGCCCCTGTTCCCCACGTAGGGTTCTTGAACAAGGGCGATAGAGGCACCCCCTCTACCCGCGTCCCTCAGAAGCTCGGCAGTCGCGACCTGTCTCCTCTGGAGATTTATCTGTATCATTGGCAGCCCCCGGTGCACCCGACCTCTACCATCGCCCGACTCGACAGGCGCAGTGTTCCACTTATCCACCTTACCACTGGTACGACACCTTACTCCGTGCTATGGCGTCCCACTTCTTCTTTTCTGGGCACTCCCCGCTGAAGGCGACATGCCCCACATCGGCCACACCAGCAGTGGTGCAGTTACTGCACCGAGGCCTATCGCCCTTTTTCTTTAGTGGGCAGTCCACCATTTGGTGGGCCCCGGTGCAGTATCCGCACTTCTCTACCTGATCCTTGCAAAACTTCTTCGTATGGCCATATGCGAGACACCGCATGCACTGTTTCAGCGGAGAGTGATCGTAGATGGGACGCCTTTGTAAATCCACGTGCACCCAACCCACTGATAGAGCCCGATGGTGCACCTGAGGGTGCACCTCTATCACCACATTTCGCTCCAGTGGGTTGCGCGCACGCTTCCTATATACAACCCGCGACTCTTTCACTAATTTGGTGCTCACTCCCTCCACTATTTTAGGGTTTTGTTTAAGGAGTGACTCCACGATGTCTTCGTCCGTGTTATACTGGAGGACGTCTTTGATGATCAGCAGTGGCCGCTTCAGCTTGGCCTCTTCCGCCCTCAACCCTGTTTTGCTGCTTTGGAGGCCAAGCTTCACCCTGCCGACGTCCTCCCTGTTCGCCAGGCTCAGGAGTACCTTCCTATTTTTAAGTTTTTTGACCCCCTGAACCTGGAGTCCGACCGCACGCGCTCCCACCGCTCCTCTAATGTCCTTGATGATATCCTCACACGAGCTCTGTTCGTCCTGGGAGGATATCACCAGGACACTCCTGGATGCATTCGCGGCCGAGATGGAACACGGACGGATCGGAGGGCTTGCCGCCATCTGCGCGTAGGACGGCGACGCGAGACTTATCTTCTGATAAGTCTCCTGTAGAGAGGCTTCGGCCTTCTCTATCGCCGTCCTCGCGCTGTCGACGCGCGACATGAGATCCCCGACTCTGGCGAGAGTGCTAGAGGCCTCCTCAATCAATTTTTTGATCGGTCCCACCCCCCCAGGAGGCCCCATCTCGCCTATCGAGGATCTCATCCCCCCGACCTCTTTTTCCAGCTTAGACACCGTGGAGTCTATTCCTTCATACCTTCTAATTATCCCCTCCAATTTTACCGCATTTCCTTTTCTTATACTGTCCACGTCCTTTGCGTGGGCACATCGTGCTCTATCTATATCTGCGGTCTTCCTGTCACGCGACTCTGCCAACCTCAAGACAAGCTCGTAGAGGGTGTGGGCTTTCTCCACAACATGATCCCTGACGCTTTTCTTGAGGTTGGTCAGAGATTCCAGTGCATTCTTTATCTCCTGCAGTGCGTCATTTGCAGTACTGGCGGCATCGTATATACTAATACCGCCGCCAATACTGGCCCTTGACCTATCCTGCACTGCAGGAGATCCACTCATACTTCTTCTTACATTAATAGAGCCGGACTCGCCCACGCCCGAGACGATCGCAACAGCAGGACGACTCTCCTCGACCTTCTCCACCGCACCAGCCGATCCCGCGCGTGGCTTAACCTTAGCCTTTTTAACTTCCTCAAATTTTGATTTGGTCGCCCCGCGGGACGCGGCAGATGAGACAGGTCTGGAAGACATGGCACTTAATATATTTTTAAATTAATTTAGTATTTTGTAAATAATAATAATAATAATAATGTAAATAATAAATAATAATAATTATAAGTTTAGAATTCAAATAAATGTCAAATGTAAATAATCATATTTAAATCAAATAAATAAATTTAAACTATGGTCGAGCAAAAATAAATAGATGTCAATAGATTTAATAAATAATAATAATTATAAATTTAGAATTCAAATAAATGTCAAATGTAAATAGAAATAAATGAATATTTTAAATAAAATAAATCAGCATATAAATAGCAATGATTAATAAATATTAGAATTTAAATAAATGTTAAATGTAACTAAATATCTGAACATTAAATTCTTAAATCAAATTAACAATTTGTAAATAATAGTAATAATAATATAAAGAATAATAATTTACAATTCAAGTATCCAATGTAAAAGATCCCCACCTAGTAATTTTCTAATTACATTAATAATTTGCCAATAACAGCAGCAATAACAATGCAAATAATAAGCTAAAATTCAATCAATGTCAAATGTAACAGATCAGACACTAACTTAAACTAAATAACACTCAAAACAAATTCAATAATTTCAGACTTCAAATCAATGTCAAATGTACAAGATCTTAACTTAATAATTTTCCAAAATTAAATTAATAATTTCCAAAATAGTTACAATAACAATGTATGACAATAATAATAATTTAGAATTAAAATAAATGTCAAATCTATAAGATCAATTATTTAAATTATATGAAATTAAAATATTCAAATCAATCCAAACAACAATAATAACAATTTAGAACAAAAATAAATGTCAAATGTATATTTACTTATTAGATCAAACATTTCAAGTCAAATGAAACCAAAATACTCAAATCAATGTAAACAATAATAATAATAATCCTAATAAATGTCAAATGTAAACAAGATCAAGTATTTAAACTAATTTAAATCGAAACAAATTCAGATCAATGTAAACAATAATAAGATCAAACATTCAAATCATGAAACTAAAATAAATGTCAATGTAATAATATCAGTTATTTAAATCAGATGAAATTAAATAAATTCAAATCAGCGTCAAGGAAAACAAATAAATGTCAATTTGCAATATTTTCAGATCCGGCGACGCGCAGACACTCCCCAAAGACAGCCAGCAGGTGTAAAGTCGTGTGGATTAAATTTTTGGGTACGTAGATAGGTTCATCTCCAAATTCCCTTTGGAATGAGCCCAAACACGACCGGGCTACGACGAAGTCAGTTGTTCCGTTGGGAACAGTTTCGTAGGTATTTAACGGTGGGGACTGTCAAAATGATGTTTCTCTGTTCGCAGATATCGTGTGCTGGGGCTCAAACGAGTCGTCTCGACGAGCTGAGCCCGATGACGTTACTCCGGATCTGATCTGGGTAAGTTTTTAAAATTTTCAAAATTTTTACCGTTAATTTATTTCCTTTTAGAATTTTTTACTTATTTTTAATGTAGAGATCTTTAAATTTCCTCTTAAATGAGTCCAAACACGGCCGGTCCACGATGAAATCGGTTGTACCGTAGGTACCAGTTTCGTAGGTATAATTTTTAAAAGTTGGTCCAGGCTTTCCTATGGATCGTAGGTATAGGTGCAGGGACTCAATCGAATCGTCTCCACGATACGAACACGATGGCTTCAATTTCGGCTCGATTTTGGCAAGTTCGGCAAAGTAGGTATTTCAAAGTAGGCGGCAGGTCGATGTATCTCTGCAACCTGCAGAGCGAAACACGCCGTGTTTATGCTCACCACAACCGCGCCAATCTCAAGATGCCGAATCCGCTCTCCAAATTCGTCTTAGATGCAGCCCTTAATTTGAAATATTTTTGAATTTCCACCCACTAAC
>CAWUQD010000010.1:0-44922 GCA_963924495.1 Nemapogon koenigi
CCTAACCTAACCTACCTAACCTAACCTAACCTAACCTAACCTAACCTAACCTAACCTAACCTAACCTAACCTAACCTAACCTAACCTAACCTAACCTAACCTAACCTAACCTAACCTAACCTAACCTAACCTAACCTAACCTAACCTAACCTAACCTAACCTAACCTAACCTAACCTAACCTAACCTAACCTAACCTAACCTAACCTAACCTAACCTAACCTAACCTAACCTAACCTAACCTAACCTAACCTAACCTAACCTAACCTAACCTAACCTAACCTAACCTAACCTAACCTAACCTAACCTAACCTAACCTAACCTAACCTAACCTAACCTAACCTAACCTAACCTAACCTAACCTAACCTAACCTAACCTAACCTACCTAACCTAACCTAACCTAACCTAACCTAACCTAACCTAACCTAACCTAACCTAACCTAACCTAACCTAACCTAACCTAACCTAACCTAACCTAACCTAACCTAACCTAACCTAACCTAACCTAACCTAACCTAACCTAACCTAACCTAACCTAACCTAACCTAACCTAACCTAACCTAACCTAACCTAACCTAACCTAACCTAACCTAACCTAACCTAACCTAACCTAACCTAACCTAACCTAACCTAACCTAACCTAACCTAACCTAACCTAACCTAACCTAACCTAACCTAACCTAACCTAACCTAACCTAACCTAACCTAACCTAACCTAACCTAACCTAACCTAACCTAACCTAACCTAACCTAACCTAACCTAACCTAAAGCGCGACCGATTCCACAGGTCGGCTGCCATGGGGAACAGCCGACCCCGTATATAGCCGCATCCGCAATGGACTCTGCTGGAACACCCAGAGCCCAGCGGAGCGGCATACCTTGTTCTAGAGTCAGCCGTGCCGCGGCGCATGACGACACGGCTGACCCCAGAGCCCCACCTCGGAACGGCCGCACAGGAGACCACACGACCGCTCCCACCTAGCCGCTTATGCGGGGAGCCCTGCCGATGCCACAGAGCCCCTACACAGCGGCTCCACCTCGGGTGCCGCTTAGCTTCACCGTGGATAGTGTGGCGAGTACTACCACGGTTACTAAGCCCCCCCGCCACGACAAGGCGGGCACCCCCGGGGGGGAACCTAACCTTTTTTTTTTTTTTTTTTTTTTTTTTTACGTGGGGAAATGCATCATGCATACCCGCCCCCTCGGGAGTGAGAGAGCGGGTTATGTCGGACTCCAACCGACTAAAACCCCACGGTGTCCTTCGCGCCGGTTGTCGGCGGGTCACGGGAACGCGTTAGCAGTCTTCCGCGGCCCGCCGCCGGTTGGCCGTTTGGCCCCTCCTCTTGGTTGTTAGGAGTAACCATCTCTTTTAAGGCGCCGTGGCGGACACCACCGCGACGCCTTCCTCCAGGGTCTCCGTTAAGTGCGGCTGGCGAGACTCCCCTCACCCTCCGCCGGAGACCCGGGTTATGGGAGTGCGAGCTGGGCGTATTGACGCCGACGCACTCCCCTCCGCCGTTGGCGGATGATGTCGGAAGAGGGATCAATTTCCCTCTCCCGTTCCGCCTCCTCCTTCTGGGACATGACAGTCTCACAGAGGGAGGCAGCGGCCGTCCAGGCATCCTCGTTGCCGGACATTGCCCTTAGAAGGGCTGGCAGCGAGACATCTTCTTCGATGGCTGCGGCGAGTTCTCGACGCTGCTCGTCCCATGCGGGGCACTCCTCCAGCGTATGCTGCGCCGAGTCTTCGTCGCAGCCGTCGCAGTGGTGGCACTGCGTCGTTGGCTCCCTTTGGGCAATCCGACACAGGTACTTCCCGAAACACCCATGTCCCGAGAGCACCTGCGTCAGCCGGAAGGTCAGGGGTCCGTGTCGCCTCTCCACCCACTCCCCGATGACGGGGCGGAGAGCATCGACGGTCCGATGGCCGGCGGTAGGGCGCTCCATGCGCTCCTGCCATTCGACCATCACCAGCCGTCGAAAACGGAGCCTCCGGTATCTCGTCTCCGCTGGCGTAGGTCGCAAGTCCCTGGCCCTGACGTCCTCACGCCAATCAAACATTGACGCGAGGGCCAGCGCCTCCAGATCCCAGGGTAGCGACCCCGCCAGCGCGCACGCCGCCTCGTAAGAGATGGTGCGATAGCCCCGGATAGCCCTGGTGGCCATTGCCCGCTGCGGTCTTCGCAGCAGGGCTTTGTTCTGCTCGTTAGCCACCAGGGCGTTGTACCACACCGGGGCGCCGTACAACGCCATCGATCGCACCACTCCCATATAGAGGCGGCGGCATCCCACACTCGGACCCCCGAGATTGGGCAGCAGTCGCCCGAGGGCATTGGCTGCTCCCATGAGTCGGGGGGCCAGGAGACGAAAGTGATCCCGGAAGCTCCAGCGACCGTCGAGCACCAGTCCGAGATATTTCATCCCGGACTTGAACTCGACACGGACCCCATCAACGAGGAAGTGGGACTCTACCGGTGGCCGTCGTTGGCACCCGTGAAAACACAGGGCCTCCGACTTGTTGAGGGCCACCTTGAGTCCCACCCTCCTAATCCTACCGACGACCAGTGCCACCCCCGTCGCTGCGCGACGGGCAGCCTCCTCGAAGGATCTACCCCCGGACAAGAGCAGTGTGTCGTCCGCGTAGCAGACGACACCCAGTTCCGGGGGCAGTGGGCCCCGCAGCACCCAATCGTATCCGATGTTCCACAGGAGCGGTCCTAAGACCGAACCCTGCGGAACACCGCACACCATCTCCCTCCGCAACGGCGTGTTGTTTCGCCCCATGTACGTGACGCACCTGTCGGACAAATAGTTGCCGATCAGCCGCCGCAAGTACCGAGGCACTCCATGGTAACGGAGCGCCTCACCGACGCGGTCCCAGGGCAGAGTGTTAAAGGCGTTGGCAATGTCAAGTGACACCGCCACCGCCACCCCGCCCCGGGAGACCACCTGTTCCGAGAAGGACCGCACACGAATGATCGCGTCCAACGTCGATCGGCCTTCTCGGAAACCAAACTGGTGGTCCGACAGATCGGGACCAACACGGCTCAGGTGCGTCAAGAGGCGGGAAGCCACTATCCTCTCGAACAGTTTTCCCGCCTCGTCCAGCAACACAATGGGGCGATAAGCAGAGGGAGAGTCCGCGGGGCGCCCTTCCTTCCTCAGAAGGACGAGTCTGCCCGTCTTCCACTCAGTAGGGAATCGGCCGGACTGCAGACACGCGTCGTACAGCCCGTTCAGCCGACCCCCCAGTTGCGGCATGGCCAAGACCCAGGCGCGTCCCGGGATCCCGTCAGGCCCCGGCGCCGTGGTTTTCCGCCGAAGCCTGTCGGTGGCCGCCTTCAGCTCCTCCGGCGTGACTGCCGGAACCTCTCCTGCTTCGTTGTCCTCTTCCTCCGGAGGCGCCTCGTCGAGGGGATCGTAAGCGATCCGCCCCGGAAAAAGAGCGGACACCACCTCGTCCAGCAGTCGAGGCTGGAGACTCGTCGTTATTGGGGGCTCCCCGGTGCGGAGTTTTCCTCGCACCGTTTTGTAGGGACGCCCCCAAGGATCCCGATCGAGAGTCTCCAGGAGCTCCTCTCGCGCCTGGGTCTTGGCCAGGCGGATGGCCCGCTGCAGATTGTGCTTCGCCTCCTTGTAGGCATCGTACAGCGGGCCATCTTGCGTAACATCCCTCCGCTGCCTTCGCCGGTGTCTCGCGTACTGGCGGCGCAGACCGACGCACGATGAGCGCAAGTCCGCAATCTCCTGCGACCACCAGTACACGGATCGCCTCGGCGGATGCCGTCCGGCTCGGGGCATGGCCGTGTCGCATATATGCGACATGGCCTCTCGGAGCCACGCCGTCTCTTCATCGGGGTCGATGTTTGTCGGTCGGGGCCGCCAGGCCCAGACTATGGAGGCCTCCTCTAGCGCCGCCCGATCCAGACGCCGGAGTATCCACCGCTTTCGCGGTTCGTCTCCGGTACCGTCCGGGCGAGCAGCGCCGGAGCCGTCACCGGGGGCAGAGAGGTCGAACCGAATGTATCTATGGTCCGACAGTGTCTCCACCCCCTCCAAGACCCTCCAGTCCAGAACCCGTGCGGCGGCAGCCGGGCTAGCGAACGACACATCCACTATTGACCCCCCGTGCTGCCGCACGCAAGTGTCGACATTGCCCAAGTTAAGAATTAAGAGGCCCGTCGACACTGCCCACTCCCCCAAAACCTCGCCGCGCACATCTGTTGCAGGGCAACCCCAAGCCTCCGATTTGGAGTTGAGGTCGCCCATGACCAACACTGGGGTTGCCGGGAGCCGACCAATTGCGGCCCCCAGATCCCCCAGAAAAGTTTCAAACTCGGCGAGGGTTCTGTTGGGGGAGAAGTACGCCCCGACCAGACAAACACCACCCCACTGGGCCGCCACGTATCCCTGACCTCTCGCAACAACGTCGAGAGGCGGGACGTCGGCAGCGCCTGAGCTCACAATGGCCACCAAGCCCTGTGTGTCGCCCGCCCAATTATGTCTGGGGGGGACGTAGTAGGGCTCGGCGACCACCGCCACGTCAATGGACCACTCCGCCACAGACTGCAGGAACAAGTCCTGAGCCCGAGCAGAGTGGTTCAGGTTCCCTTGGAGGAGATGCGTTAGGCGGAATTCTGTATTGGAGCATCCACCGACATCTCCTCCTCAGGGGCCTGCGACGCGACCGCAGCCGGGGTCATTGCGGCTGCAGCGGCGGCATTTGGTGCCCTTCTGGACTTTTTCGGGGGCGAACAGCGGTCGCCCCCGACAACGTGGTTTGCCGGTCTGCCGGCACACTGGCAGACCGGACAAAGCGGCGTGCGAGAGCAGGTCGCCGCCTTGTGCCCCCTCTCGGCGCAGCGATAGCACATATCGCTGCGGTCGACTCCTTTGCATAGGGCACGGGCGTGACCTCTCTCCAGGCACCTATGGCACATCAGAGGCCTCGGTGGCAGTAGCTTCACGTGGGACTTTATCCATCCCACGTGTAGGCCTTTCTCGGCCAGTTGGCCGGCCACCGCCACCGGGCAACGCGCCCAGGCCGTGCCAAGGCCGGCAGGGGTGCGTCGGCGTATGTCACCCACCTTTACGGCCTCTGCGCTGCAGCCGGTGCTCCGCGCGATAGCTCGCGCCACGTCCTCGGGAGCGACCGAGTCGTCCAGGCTCGCGATGCGCACATCCGCGCATTTCACGGGCCTGGAGAACCGGACCTCATCTTCGCGGAACACCTTCCGCAGCTCAGCCGCCAAAAGGTCCGCCTTTTCACCACCGTCCGGGCCGGACAGCTCTAAGGACCTGGCCCCCGTAATGGTATGTTTGAAACCCATACCGGGGATGCCCAGGTCCTCGAGCCTTACCTCCTCCCTGGCCTTGGTCAGGACCGAGGCGTACGTTAGGCCCTTTTCCAGGGCCGCTGGCAGCAGGGTGATGGTCACCGCCGCTGTGCGTGGCGGCTTGACCCGCGCCCTCTTCCTCGCCTTCTGGGCCTTGGCGGCAGCAGCAGCGGCAGCAGCCTTCTGCTGCCTAACCTGCTGCCTCCTTTCCTTGCGCCCCTGACCCACCACGGTCCATTCCGTGGGAGGCGTGGGCGCAGGCTGTCCAGCCTTTTTGGGCGCCTTTTTGGGAACCGGTCCCTTCACAGGGGGCGGTCCTCCCGCAGGAGCCGGTCTCTTTGCAGGGGCCGGTCTTTCTACCGAAGCCACCTGACCTGCGGGAGCCGCCCTAGAGTCTCCTGCCAGCGGAGGTCGGATAGTCGGCTCTCGAGGCAGCCTTCTCTCGAACTCCGCCAGGCGGGCCGCCACGAAGTCGCCCATCTGGCGCACTCCGTTAGCTATGCCCTCCTGCACGGCCTCCTGAACGGCCTTGGCCACGTCCCCCGGAAGGGGCGCCCGCTCGGGCTGAGCCTTCCCCCTTGCGACCTCCAGTGCTTGCTGGCGGAGCTCAATCACCTCTTTTTTGAGTTTGTTGATTTCCGCCACAAGACTCAGCACCTCCTGCCTCATCCTGTCCTCGGTGGAGGTCCTGGGGCCGCCCAGCAACTGCTCCAGGCACCCCTTCATCGTTTTGTCTACGGCATCAGCCGACGCCTTGAGCGCGCTCTGGTATTTGCCATGCAAGTTCCCAGAGCCGGTCGCCACCATCCGGACGATTCCCGCCGCTGTGTCCATGGCGTCAGCGAGAAGGGTCTCGCTGGCGCCGCCACCGCTGATCCTTGTCACCGTGTCGCTGAGCTTCGTCCTCGCCGCTTCCACCATAGTCATGGTGGACTCGCCGCTCAGCGACTCCTTCGACCCTCTGGCGGACACCCTTCTGAGGGGGGGCGACCTTGACCTTGAAGGGTCTCTAGAGACCCCCAAAGACCTCGTTCCGGTCGCCGACAAGCGGGTGGCCCGTCCTCTTGGTGCCCCTGCACCTATGGGAGCCCTCAGCTCCGACTCATCATTGGAGGAGAGGTCCGACCCTCCCTCCATCCTGCTCCTCTTGGAGCTGCTCCTTCCAGCTCCTCTTCCCTTCTTTCTTAAGCGAGACGCGCTCTCCCCCGCCGTCTCCAAACATGCCATTGAGGGCGTGTTCTCGCTTACTATTTTATTTAATTTTTTTGTATTTGGATCCATATCAAGTCCCACGAGTATGGGGGAAGTAATCCGTCCGCCCGAGTGGTGCCCCCTGCACCCGGGTAAGCCTAATTACACCCAGGGTTTCGGCCGGTGCCCTGGGAGCGCTCGCGACTGATCTACCTCATCAGCCATGCATCCCCTCGCCACGCTAGAGCTTGGGATTGAGGGATTTTTTATAGAGGTTGTCTCCTCGCGACCCAGGCGGTTAAGCCAAGGCCCCCGTTCCCCTTCATCACCAGACTCCAGGGTTTACGGGTTTGCCGACGGAGCAGTTGTGAACTGCTCGTCCGGCTGCGCACTAAAGCGCCCACCGGACCCGTCGCCGACCGCATCCGGCTGGACTCTGATCCAGAGTCGGTCCGGAGCGGTTTTGTGGGGTGTGCGGCCCAAAAGACCGCGCCCACCCACCTCGGGTGTTCTTAGCTTCACCCCGGGACAGAACCCGGGGCTACTGAGCCCCCCCGCCACGACAAGGCGACACCCCCAGGGGGGGGGGGAACCTAACCTAACCTAACCTTTTTTTTTTTTTTTTTTTTTTTTTTACGTGGGGAAATGCATCATGCATACCCGCTCCCTCGGGGGTGAGGGGGCGGGTTATGTGGGACTTTAACCCACTAAAACCCCACGGTACTCCATCTCGCCGGTATCCGACGGGCCACGGGGACGCGTTAGCATTCTTCCGTGACCCGCCGCCGGATGGCGCTAGCCCCATCTCTTTGCAGAGTGGACTGCCCAGGCGCAGCAGGGAGTACCACTGCCGCGCCTGTCTACGTGGTCTCTGTTAGGTACGACCGGTGGACCCCCCCACCGGCCGCCAGAGACCAGTGGCGCTGGTCTCAAGTACCAGCGCCGATCGCCAAAGGCGACTCCTGGACCTCCATCTGCTGGAGGCTCCTACGTGGCGCCCCCCGTTGTGCTTTGGGGGGTACGCACTTTTCGCCACCGACAATGTGTTCCGCCGGTTTCCCCGCCGCTTCGCACACAGGGCAATGCGGCTTGGCGGAGCACTTGGCCGCCTTGTGGCCGAGCTTTCCGCAGCGGTAGCACAAACCGCTGCGGTCGACCGCACCCGTGCAACGGGCCTGCGTGTGCCCCGGTTCGAGGCACCTATGACATCTCAGGCGGCGCGACGGCAGCACAATTACTCGTGCCGACGTCCAGCCCACCTTGAGCCTTCTCGCTGCGGCCAGTTTACTGGCGGCCGCCATTGGGACTTTGACCCACAGAGACCCGGGTCCAGTCGGACTGCGACGCCGGATCTCTCCCACCTTAATCGTTTCAGGCGAGCAGCCCCCAGAAAGGGCTATCGCCTGAACCACCTCTTGGAGCGTCAAGGTGTCCTCCAGGTCCATTACACGCAACTCTGCGTACTTAATGGGCCTGGAGACCCTGACGACGTATTCCGCCCAGACCTCTCGCATTCTGTATGCGAGCAGGTCGGCCTTGCCGGCTGCATCCTCTTTGGCCGAAACCTCTAGAACACGAGATCCGGTGCCATCAATCCGGAACTCTGTGTAGTCTATCCCCAACTCGGCCATGTTGATTTTCTCCTTGGCCAGCGTCAGGAGTTTGGCGTACGTGAGGCCCATTTCTTCTCCCGCGGGTAGTAGTGTAAACACCACATCCGCGGAGTAGAGGGGCCTTTGAACCACGACGACCTGCCCACTCAGGACCTGTCGCAGTTTACCTGCGAGCAGGTCGGCCTTAGCGGCCCCATCTTCCCCGGAAACCTCCAGGATTCTGCCCCCGGTGATGGCTTGCTTGAAGCCTAGCCCATCAATACCGAGCTCCTCCAGCTTGATATTGGCTTTCGCCTCCATCAAAATATCGGCGTAACTCAGGCCCTTCTCGCTGGCCGCAGGCTGCAGTGTTAACACCACGGCCGCGGAGCGAGGGGGCCTGAGCTTCGCCGCCTTCTTTCCCGCCTTTTTCCCCTTTTCAGGGGCTTTGGCGGGTGGAGTCTTCTTCGGCTCCTTGGCCTTCTTTTTTGGCCTAACCTTTTTTTTTTTTTTTTTTTTTTTTACGTGGGAGGTGGGAAATCCTTTGATGGACACCCTGTAGCCCGTACTACTGGGTAGTGCCCGACTCACACGGGCTAAAACCCACCCCCCTTGCCACCACCAGTAGAGCGAAGGCCTCCCGGAACTAGGCAGGACGACTTCAAGAGGCCTCCAGGTGGACTTTGTATTACGGAGGGTCCATTGGGATTTTTCCCTTGGCTTCTTCCTCGCGTTCACATTTCTCTTTGAACTGCATAATCGATCTGATGTAGGCGGCAATAGTCTCCCATTTGTTCTCGTCCCTAAGCATTAGGTCGGTCATGTTGCTCTTTGTTACCGGTTCTCCCATGGTACATGTCAGTCTCTGGCGGTCCTCTTGGAATTTTTGGCAGAGGAACAGTGTGTGTTCTGGAGTGTCGTCTGCTGAGCAGAACCAGCAGGTGATTGATTCTGCTTTCCCAATC
The DNA here is from genome assembly GCA_963924495.1 of Nemapogon koenigi. Taxonomy (NCBI): domain Eukaryota; kingdom Metazoa; phylum Arthropoda; class Insecta; order Lepidoptera; family Tineidae; genus Nemapogon; species Nemapogon koenigi. Next base: position 9,085 of record CAWUQD010000010.1, read on the forward strand.
TTTTTTCGGAATGTATTGAAGACTCCGTGACCGGATAGAGCTTGGGATATGTAAAAGCTGACATCGCCATGTTTTCTTTTGTGCCATTTTCTCACATCGGGAAGCACTGTGCGGGTCCACTCCCCTTTTTCTGTTCTTTCCCATGCTTCTTGCCATAGGTCAAGGGTCACTTTCCTTTCCGCAGCAATTGTTGCCCCGCTTTTTTTTTTGAGCTTGTGTATGCGACATGTTTCATCAATCACAAGTCCTATTGGTATCATACCCGCAATTGCCATGGACGCCTCATATGACACGGTTTTGTATAGACATGCGACCCGCAGAGCTGCGATACGGTAGCAACTGTCAAGGTCCCTTCTTCCTGTTGCATATTTGAGGCCTTCACTCCATACAGGTGCCGCATAGCATAGAGTAGATTTGATTACTCCCGCTAGAAGTCTCCTCTTGGCAGTCTTAGGCCCTCCAATATTAGGCATTAGTCTTCCAAGTGCCTGAGCTCTAGCAAGTGCTCGGTTTGTCACATTCCTTATATGGGGTAGGAATGACAATGATTTGTCAAGAGTCACTCCGAGACAACGCAAGGTGTTAGTAGGGTCCACCCTTTTGCCCTGAATCGTGAAATGTATCGGGAGGTGCTTTCTTCGTCCTGACATGATCACAGCCTCAGTTTTTTCGGGAACAAGGTGTAGGCCACGCTGTGCCATCCAGGCGCCAATCCGATTCACCGCTGCATTACCCCGCGACATGACCTCTTCTTCGTGTTTTGCCGCAACTATTAGGGTCAAGTCATCGGCAAACCCGACGATGTTGGTGCTTGGGGGAAGTTTGATGCAGAGTACTCCATCGTACATGATATTCCATAGCAGCGAAGCCAGGACTGATCCCTGTGGCACGCCTCTGTTAATTCTTATGCGATCCGAACCCTGGCTGTGGTCAGCCACTATGTACCTGTCGGCGAGGTATGATGCCAGAACTCTAATGAGACACTGGTCAATGTTTCTTCTTCTGAGCTCCTCTAGAATTATGATCCATCTGGCGGAGTTGAAGGCATTCCGAACGTCGAGTGTGATGACAGCACAGAACTTACGCGTGCGCCAAGTTCCACTTTTGGCTTGTTTTATGCTCGTGCAAACTGCTTTGAGAGCGTCGATCGTGGACCGCGACTTCCGGAAGCCAAATTGAACATCCGCCAGATCCTCCTTTCTTTGGAGCTCTTCAGACAGTCTGTCAGAGATCAAGCGCTCAAACACCTTTCCCACATGGTTCAGCAGACAGATTGGGCGGTATGCGCTTGGGCTCTCTATGTGCTCCTTACCAGGTTTCTTGATGAGCACCAGTTTGGCAACCTTCCACTCCTTCGGGAAATGTCCCTTACTGTAGCATGCGTTCATAATTCTCAGTAGAGGCTCCGGCAAAACCCCACCGTAGGTCTTAACAGCAACCGCTGGTATATTGTCTGGCCCTGGCGCTTTCCCAGCCTTGAGCCGCGACAACGCTTTTTGGAGGTCATCATTGGTGAAAGCTAGTGGTGCAGTGCTGGTAATGACATTTTCGATTGCTGCCATGTCTGTATCTGACGGGAATAGCGCCTTTACTATTTCTCGTACCCTGTCAGCTTCTAAAGTGGATGCATTTGGTGACCCTATTCGGATCCGCTTTAGAACTATTTGGTAGCCTTTTCCCCAGGGGTCCTGGTCTAGCTCTTCGATTGTCTTCTTCCACGCGTTATTTTTCTCTTTGATTATAGCCTTTGCGAGGTCATTTTTTGCAGCTGAAAGCTCAACGAGCTCTCTTGTGCAGGAGTCTTTGTGCTTTACGGCTCTTCTTATTTTGTTGCAGGTTTTTCTTAGAGCTGCAATTTCTTCTGTCCACCAGTAGACCTGTCTCCGTTTGCCACTGGTCTTTCGTTTCGGCATGGCGAGGTTACAGCATCGAGTCAGCCGATCGGCTATGTACGAAGCGCCAGTCTCTGGATCCTCTGGGACATCGTCAGCCTTCAGGAGTGAGAGACTTTCCAGGAACACTTCAGTGTTGAACTTTCTGCTCATCCATCCGGTCTTCAGGTTTCTTTTTGGAGTAGCAGTACCGCGGAGCGTGAAAGTAATGTAGCGGTGATCGCTGAGGCTTTCAGTGTCTAGTACCATCCAGCGATCCATGGCTCTCATGGCCTGGTCGTCGGCCAGTGTAATGTCTAAGATGGACGTTGAAAGGCCCCTGACGAAAGTGGGTTTTCGGCCGGTGTTGCAGACATAGAGGGAACAAGTCGCCACTAACTCTGACACGAGGCCGCCCCTCCAGTCGGATTTAGCTGCCCCCCATTCAGAGGATTTGGCGTTGAAATCTCCGGCGACCACCTTCGCCCCTTGAGTCTTCCTGATTGATTCGGCCAAATGCTGCAATCCGCGGTCGAAGTCTAGAGAAGCTGAATTCGGGGAGAAGTAGCAGCTATACATAGTATATGCACCAATTTTGGCGCATACAAAGCCGTCGCCTCTGTCAAGTAGCTTACTTGGAATCTGGGATCCTCTGATAAGGATAGCTGCTCTACCCGTTGTATCCGTCAACCAGCCCCTACCAGAGGTGTTGTTTGGCTCTGAGATTAGGGCAAACTCTATTTGCAGTTGTGTCATCTGAGCAATCATGAGATCCTGAGCCCTTCTGCTGCAGTTGAGGTTGACTTGCAAGATCCTCATTGTACTCCGATCATCGCCTCCATGTTTGGAGTGGGCGCCCTCCTTGTTTCTAAGAGGTTTTTTGAACTCCTCTTTCCGGGGACTTTTACTGCCCATGAGGGACACAGTTTTGACCCCGTTCTGTGTCCATTGCTTGCCAGGCCTTTGTCTTTGCACACGACGCATGCTGGGGGCTCATTGCAATCTGATGTTTTGTGGCTGGGGGCACCGCATTTCAGACACCTTCTACTGCGATCCTCGCCTGGGCAGACTGCCGCAATATGGCCATATTCGAGACATCGGAAGCACTTTTGTTTTTCTTCGTAAGGTCTTACTGAAGCTCTCATCCAGCCGATTCTAACCTTTTTCTCCTCGGCTAACTTCTGCGCATCCTCTTTGGTCAGGTCTATGATAGCGCTTTTGGTGTTAGAGCGGCTAATCCAAATGCGCCTCACGTTAAAGTCGTGGCACCGGTCTTTTAGCACCTCCTCGATCTCCTCTTTTTCGCAGGTCATATCGAGGCCGCATATAAGAACGCTCGACATGTCCTTAAGTGTCTTGACGTAGAGGTCAGGACATAGTCTATTGAGACTATCCTTTATCTCGGAGGCGCCTTTTTGGCCTCTCTCCATTTCTAACAAGAGATCACCTTTCTGTGTTTTCCTCACTGAGGAAAAGGTGAGCTCTGCGTTGTTGCTCATCAGTCCGGTCTTAACTTTTTTAAGAATGTCGGCGAATGAGTCACTCGTAACACGGATCAGGACTGCTTCAGGCTTGGTTCGTTGTTTAATGCGTCGTGGTTTGGAAGGTAAGTTACTTGTAGTTTTAACCCCTTCCTCTTTCCTTTCGACTTTTCTTGTCTCTTGTATTTTGCTAGTGGCTTCCTTTCTCTTTGTTTTCTTTGTTTTTTTCTTCTCGACTTTGCTCCATCCTTTCTCTTCAGTTTCTTGTTCTTCTTCTTGCTTTTTGTTTGCCTCTTGATCAGGGGCTTGCCCCGTTTGGACGCCCTTTATGCCGCTATCCGAGTCCTCGTGAGTTTCCATATAGGGGTCCCATTCGGGGCCCTCCGTCATTAGGCTCCAAGTAGAAGTGTTAGTTGCCTTCTCTTTTGGGCTTCCTACAACCTTTCTAGCACGCTTGGGCGTTGCTTCTTGTTCTTCCCTTTCCTTTTCTTCTGCTCTCCGCAATCTGGCTATGAGAAGCCTGGTGCGTGCGTCTTTCACGTTTGCACACATGTCATTAAGCAGTCGAAAAGCGTGCTTGATGTCTGTAGCCGTATTTCTGTAGGGACCTTGCCTATCGCTAATCATGGTGAAGGTGTTAGCAACCTTTTCTGAGATAGCTAGCCAGAGTGATTCCTCCTCTCTTTCTAGCGACTCAAGGTCTTTAGATAGGGTGTTCACGGGGGAGCCACGTTTCCTCTTGCTAATTTTGAGCGGTGAACTAGCAATGGGTGAGTAGAACACGTCCTCCTTGGGCGGCGATCTCACAAGTGCCTTCCTCGGTTTGAAGGTTGTCTCCTGATCTGTCAGCGATGCATCGGAATCCGTAGTTTGCGCAGTGGTCTTCGTAATGAATCTGTCCATTAATTTCGAGCGAACCTTGCCCCCCCCAGAATATGAGGGGCAGCCTGTATCTGAGGTAGCCACCGCTGGGGTCGCTGTCTCAGACACAGAGAGGGATTCTCCACCACGACGTGGCGTGATGGTACCCTCCTGGGGTACATATTTCTTAAGTTCCGCACTCATAATGTTTGATTAGTTTTCCTTTTCTGTAGGGGTAGGGTCCCTTAGGCCGCAACTTCCAGGTCTTTAGACACGCCCATGCCTGCTGGTTTTGGTTCGCGCTAGGTATTTGATTTCCCTAGTGCCACCCAGAATCTGGGAGGCGTTCCCCTATCCACCACCTGGGGACGCGCCCGATGGAGGACCAGCAACCCCACACGGGTTAAAGCCAACGTCACGTGGTGTTCCCAGGCGGTCACCCATCCAAGTACTGACCACGCCCGACGTTGCTTAACTTCGGTGATCGGACGAGAACCGGTGTATTCAACGTGGTATGGACGTTGGCAACCTAACCTAACCTAACCTAACCTAACCTAACCTAACCTAACCTAACCTAACCTAACCTAACCTAACCTAACCTAACCTAACCTAACCTAACCTAACCTAACCTAACCTAACCTAACCTAACCTAACCTAACCTAACCTAACCTAACCTAACCTAACCTAACCTAACCTAACCTAACCTAACCTAACCTAACCTAACCTAACCTAACCTAACCCCCCCCGTGGGTGCCCGCCTTGTCGTGGCGGGGAGGGCTCAGTAGCCGTCGTGGTGGTGGGTTTGTGTGTGCCCACTACCCACGGTGAAGCTAAGCGGCACCCTTCTTCACCGAGTCGTCCATTACTCGCAAGTGTGGTTCTATATCACAATCGCATTACGGATACTCGAATATTATATCACCCTGGCTATGCTCTCATGCTACCAGTACAGGGTAACAGCATCTAACCTCCACCCCCACACGTCTATCATCTCCACTACCCTGCTGTCCCTTCGGGGGCTCCGAGTTGTCCAGATGGTCTGAATGGCAGCATGAAGTTGCAGCTCTGTATTGACGGAATACCCGCAATACGGAGTTGCGGCTCCCAGTTGTCAGGATCGTCTGTTGACGGCTCGGAGTTACAAGGAGCTGACGGCAGTTCCTTCACAAACCGGACCACAAAGCGTATACCGATAGCGCCGCGTGGTCCGGTACACCCCATTTAAAACCATTAGGAAGAGGAGGGGGTTTTAGTCGGTAGGTCTGTCGCTTTTAAGACAGGAGTCCGACACTACCAGGGCTCAACTTCCCTGGTGTGCATGAGCATTTCCCCCGCCTCTCTCCCCAAAAAAAAAAAAAAAAAAAAAAAAAAAACCTAACCTAACCTAACCTAACCTAACCTAACCTAACCTAACCTAACCTAACCTAACCTAACCTAACCTAACCTAACCTAACCTAACCTAACCTAACCTAACCTAACCTAACCTAACCCCCCCCCGTGGGTGCCCGCCTTGTCGTGGCGGGGAGGGCTCAGTAGCCGTCGTGGTGGTGGGTTTGTGTGTGCCCACTACCCACGGTGAAGCTAAGCGGCACCCTTCTTCACCGAGTCGTCCATTACTCGCAAGTGTGGTTCTATATCACAATTGCATTACGGATACTCGAATATTATATCACCCTGGCTATGCTCTCATGCTACCAGTACAGGGTAACAGCATCTAACCTCCACCCCCACACGTCTATCATCTCCACTACCCTGCTGTCCCTTCGGGGGCTCCGAGTTGTCCAGATGGTCTGAATGGCAGCATGAAGTTGCAGCTCTGTATTGACGGAATACCCGCAATACGGAGTTGCGGCTCCCAGTTGTCAGGATCGTCTGTTGACAGCTCGGAGTTACAAGGAGCTGACGGCAGTTCCTTCACAAACCGGACCACAAAGCGTATACCGATAGCGCCGCGTGGTCCGGTACACCCCATTTAAAACCATTAGGAAGAGGAGGGGGTTTTAGTCGGTAGGTCTGTCGCTTTTAAGACAGGAGTCCGACACTACCAGGGCTCAACTTCCCTGGTGTGCATGAGCATTTCCCCCGCCTCTCTCCCCAAAAAAAAAAAAAAAAAAACCTAACCTAACCTAACCTAACCTAACCTAACCTAACCTAACCTGCTAAAAGCTGGAAGGTTGCGGCGATATGTATAATCCGCAAACCGGGAAAGGACGACTACTCCCAACCAAAATCTTACAGACCGATCGGACTTCTCTCGGTGCTGGGTAAGGTTGTGGAGAAGATGCTAGTGCGAAGGTTGCAATGGCATCTTCTTCCCAAACTTAGCCCGCGGCAGTATGGCTTCATGCCCCAGCGCGGAACCGAGGACTCCCTCTGTGACGCGATGTCTCACATAAAGCACGAAATAGATTGCAAGAAAATCGTGGTGATGATATCGTTGGACATAGAGGGAGCCTTCGACAACGCCTGGTGGCCCGCGATCAAGATCCAGCTGCTGCGAAAAGGGTGTCCCAGCAACCTGTACGGAGTAGTGCAAAGTTACTTCGAGGGCAGACAAGTAATCGTCAAGTACTCCGGAGCCGGGTGTCGGAGGGCCACGACCAAGGGTTGCGTCCAGGGATCCATCGCTGGAGCAACCTTCTGGAACTTGCTCCTCGACCCTTTGCTTCGGGATATGGAAGCCCTCGGAGTGCACTGTCAGGCCTTTGCCGATGATGTGGTCCTCATCTTCTCCGGGACGTCGGCAGTCACCCTAGAGCAGGAGGCAAATCGGGCTCTCGATCGTGTTCACACCTGGGGGGTTGAAAATAAGCTGAGGTGTGCACCACACAAATCTAATGTGATGGTGCTTACCAAAAAGCTGAAGTTCGACCTTCCGGTTGTTACCATGGGGGGAGTACGGTTGCCTCTAGTCGATGAAATTCGGCTGCTCGGGGTGACAATTGACAAAAAGCTAACTTTCGGCCCGCACGTGACATTGGTATGCAAGAAAGTGCTTAATATATATAAGCAATTAGCATGTGCAGCCAAGGTCACGTGGGGGTTGCACCCGGAGGTGGTGAGGACCATATACACGGCAGTAATTGAGCCTATCGTGCTGTACGCGGCGAGTGTATGGGCACCTGCTGCATCGAGGCTAAATGTCAGAAAACAGTTGGACTCGGTGCAGCGTGGGTTTGCTCAGAAGATTTGCAAGGCGTACAGAACGGTATCGCTCAATGCGGCATTAACCCTGTCAGGACTCCTTCCGCTAGACATCAGGGTCCAAGAGTGCGCCCGGCTGTACGACGTCAAGCGCAGGGGACGGTTAAAGGAACTGGCCGACCGTGAGTACGAGGGTAGAATAAGCTTTGCCAAAGCGCCGCATCCGGCTGGTGCTGTTGGCGTCACGTACGAATGTGTGGAGGAGGTCATCTCGGAGACGCTAGAACTCCCTAATGCTGGGGGCGTGCAGATCTTCACCGATGGAAGTAAAATCCAAGGGAAGGTCGGCGCCGCCGTGACTTGGTGGAGAGGCGGAGCCGAGGTGAGGTCATCCACGCATCGTTTGGAGCCCTTCTGCACCGTATTCCAGGCGGAGATGTGGGCCTTATATAAAGCGACACGTCAGGTGCTGGAGAGCAAGGAGGAAGTGGCCAGCATTTTCAGTGACTCTAGATCGTCTCTGGATTTGCTGACTAGCCCCGAAACTCTTCACCCACTGGCGTTCGCTGTAAGGCAAAACATCTCCGACCTTCGTGCAGAGGGGCGTGATGTCAAGCTGTACTGGCTAAGGGCGCACATCGGCACTCCCGGAAACGAGAGAGCCGATGAACTGGCGAAGCAAGCTGCCCTGCGGAAAAAGACGGCGGCCGAATACGGCAGGTTCCCCACCTCCTGCGCAAAACGCATTATTAGGACGGAAGCCGTGGCGCACTGGCAGGCAAGGTACGACACCGAGGGCAAAGGAGAGGTGACTCGAGTGTTCTTCCCTCTGTTAAAGGAGGCGTACGCGACGGTTGGACGGCTAAGCTGGGAGGGACCATTGACCCAAATGCTCACTGGGCATGGGGGTTTCTCCCAGTACCTACACAGATTTAAGTTGAAAGATAGCCCAGTGTGCGAGTGTGATGGAGTGGAAGAGGAGACCTTGCTGCATCTGCTCCTGGACTGCCCCAGACACGAAGCAAAGCGTTTTGATCTCGAGATGTGTCTGGGGCAGCAAATCAGTAAAGAAAATTTAAAAAATATTATTTTAGACAAGGAAGGAGCAAAATTATTAATAAACTATGGAGTAGGTGTGGTAAAGGCGGCGTGCGCAAGGAATAAATCTGTGTAGGAAAATATCTACCCACAGTATTAACACTGGAGACATGGCCAAATTTATAGATGGATAAGTAGTATTATTATAAGTTAGGTTAATAAAAATGAAATCATATAGAATTGAGACATTATTATTATTATTGCAATTGATTATTATTATTGACATTTATTATAACACTGACATCGATTATTTACTATGACTGATGACTAAAATATTACTATGGCCCATTAATGGAAGATTGAAATTATTAATTATTATTACTTGACATTATTTATAGAATTATTGACATTATTATTATTAAAGCATCATTTCATTGTTAAATTATTATTGTACTGACACTAATATATTGCAGATTGTTTTAAATTGTAACATCGATAAATTGTATTAAATCATTATTATTCTTGTTATTAAATTGATACTATAAATTAATGGATTAAAATTATTATTGAATTTAAATTTTGAATTTGTTGTGAACTTGATGCTTTTTAAAAGTGTAAAATATGGGTTAAATGATGCGGAAACTTAAGTGTATTATATAAATGTTATATCTATGTCGACGGATTTTTTTTTTTAAATTAATAAATAAATGCGACGATGGAATACTTATTTTGGGGACAGAATGTCTGAGGACACGGAATGAAAGCACTAAGAAAGGCCTGCGCATTTGAAAGCGCAGGAGAGATGAGGAAAGCTCTTTGGCCTTAAATGTGGCACAGGGACGGATGGAAAAAAAAAAAAAAAAAAAAAAAAAAACCTAACCTAACCTAACCTAACCTAACCTAACCTAACCTAACCTAACCTAACCTTGGGGTGAAAGAAGAAACCTTGCTGCATCTGCTCCTGGACTGCCCCAGACATGAAGCCAAACGTATGGATCTTGAGATATGTCTGGGGCAGATAATTAGGAAAGAAAAAAAGAAAAGGACCGAAACATTGACAGTTGGTTCCAGGGTCTGAACGTAGACCACAGAGCCAGTAGCTCACAGCGACGAACCCAAAGGTGTTGGTTGTGCGCTTAGTGCAGCTCTCGATCTTGTTATCATATTGCAATATTGATTCCATTGTACTTTCTTAATATTGATTTTTTTGATTTGTTATGACATGTTGGTTATGTCATTGGGTAAACATCGGGTAAAAACTTTCGTTATCTATATTTTATAATTGATAATATCTGTATTTTATTGTGTTATTATTATTATTCAATTAGGTAATATTTTTTTTCTTATCAATGTTGTGTTGTTGTTATAAAAATGTTAACAGCCTGTTGAGAATGCTGCTGGCCGCTACATATGGCGTTTCAGATGAGAGGAAATGAAACGTCACTGATATTCAAGACGTCAAGACGAACACAACTACTTAGACGAAATAAAATATAAATATTACTTTAATTGAGACTGCTTTCTTTTAATTGTAATTAAACAATTATACATTTTGGTGACCCCGACGTGATTCAACTTGAGAAAGAAAGCACGAACCCGCAAATGTGCTGGATTGAGATGCTGAGATTCTGCTATTCTGTGCCGTGCCGATCTGAAGTGCCAACCTGAGTTGCCGACTGAGCTGCCGATCTCGGGAGCTATCTATGGTGACAAAGTGCTGGTGTTGTTCTTGCTAGGCTCACAAGGGAAGTGCGATCTTTCTTTCTTTTACTACTATTCCAATACTTATACTTTCTATGGAGTCAGATTTCTGAGAGCATACTAGTCTCTATTTGCTTGAATTTTGCTTGCTATTCACTTGTGCTAACAATTCCAGATTCGTTGAGGCCGCTGCTTCCTAAACTATAAACTTACGACTTGCTGCAACATGCTGTATTGCACGCGTGAACTGCTTTGCGCGCGATCAGCTGACTGGAGCCACGGTTTGGTTAATTAATTAACTTATTAATTTCAACAAGTCGTCTGTTCAGTTTGTTTACTGTTGTTAAACAAATTCTTTGCCATGGCCGACGATATAAAACCTCTTATTAAGCAACGCACTTCTATTAAAGGTAGAGTAACCACTTTTTCCAAATATGTAAATACTATAAACTTAATTGAGGCAAATAGTATTACAAAACTAATGATTTCAGAGTTAGAACTGAAATTATCTAGATTTAGGGACTTACTCTGTCAGTTCGATGAATTAAAAAATAAAATTGAGCTCTTAGAGGAAGGGCACATTGAAGAAAATGAAATAATTGAAAATGTATTTTGCGAAAATATAGCTTTAGCCAAAATTATACTTGAACAAAATATTGTAAAGGAAGAACCCTCGAACTCGAGCTGTCACGATACTATTTTCATAAATAAATGTAACACTAATAATACAATAAAGCTACCTAATTTTGATGGAAACTATCTTAAATGGATGGAATTTAGGGATACTTTTGACTCGTTAATTAATAGCAATAATTCCATTCGAGATATTAGCAAATTTCACTATCTTCGCTCTTCGTTAGTTGCAGAAGCATCTAACATCATTAAATCAATAGAATGTACTGCTACTAACTATAAGTTAGCTTGGAATTTACTTGTCGCTATGACAATAAAAGAATACTGGTGAATAACCATCTGAAAGCTATTTTCAACTTTGAAGCGATTAACAAAGAGACATATAAGTCACTACGCTATATGATTGACTACTTTTCTAAAAATGTGCGTGCCTTAAATTCTTTGAATGAGCCTACTTCTCATTGGGACACTTTAATCGTTTATTTAATGGTTTCTAAACTAGATGGCGCCACAAGTCGGAAATGGGAGGAATATAGGAGTAGCTTTAGTTCTTCTCCGACTATTGATAAGTTTTATGAGTTCTTGCGCAATCGCGCGGATGTTTTAGAAACCTTGCAGCATAGTAACACTGATGGCAATAAAACTGAAAAACGTACACAATTTTATTATAAAGAAAATAAATTTGTTAAGTCTTTAGTTTCTTCTTCTAACTCGTACAATGCAAACTGCGTGGTATGTTCACAAAATCACTTGGTTTATAAGTGTCATACATTCATTGCTATGTCTTTGGATGCTCGATATAATGAAGTATCGAAGCATAAACTGTGTATTAATTGCTTGCGACCAGGTCATTTTGCTTCTAATTGCAGACACCATCCATGCAAATTCTGCAACAAAAAACATAATTTATTACTACATAAACAGCACACTAGCAGTGATGCTACGCACCAAACTGAGAGTCAATCTGTTGCTAATATATTGTCTCGTCCTGTGTCCTCACCTACTCAAGTAGTAGCTTCTCCTCAGGTATCTACTGTTAGTATGTTTACACCTAGTGCTGGACATAGCACTGCTGCTCGGTCTTCTTCTGTATCGCCTGTAATACCGGGACAGGTCCTCTTATGTACTGCTGAACTAGAGCTGATTGATACTAAAACGAATAGAGTTCATCTTGTAAGGGCTCTCCTCGATAATGGATCTCAATCTTCTTTTATTACTGAAAAAATTCAAAAGAATCTTAAACTTTATTGTTCTAATTCGAATATATCTATTGCTGGTATTAATAATAAATTGATTAATACAACTAAAACTTGTAATGTAAAATTGAAATCTCGAATTAGCTCATTCAACATAAATGTTGCTTGTATTGTTATACCAGAGATTACTGGTAGGCTACCCAGTATGGAGGTAAACCGTTCACAACTTAACCTTCCTGACAATATTAAATTAGCAGACCCTACTTTCTGTCATCCGTCGGAAATAGATATTTTACTTGGCGCGGATGTGTACTGGGACATTATAGATCGCCAGCAGATTAAGTTGGGTAAAAATAAGCCAACGTTGCAGAAATCAAAACTAGGTTGGCTGGTGTCAGGTAAAAGTGCGGTGGTGAGCTTGGACGGTAGCCATTCCGTTTCTAACTTTTGTCAAGAAATTAAGGATTCTGTAGCTAAATTCTGGGAACTTGAAGACATTCCCACTCTTTTAACTGAACATAAATTTTCTAAAGATGAAGAAAGCTGTGAACTCGATTATATTGTTAATACGTTCCGCTTAGAGGGTGGCAGATTCTCTGTTAAATATCCTTTTCGCGAAGCCCCCGAGGATGCTCTAGGCGACTCTTATTATATCGCCAAGAGGCGCTTTTATAACTTAGAAAGAAAATTGTCTAAGTCTAATTTGAAAAGTGACTATACTGAATTTATTAAAGAATATGAACGTCTTGGACACCTTACACGTTTAGGGTTAGAGTCCAGCGCAAACTGCATGGTTAAAGAGTTCGGTTATTACATTCCGCATCATGCAGTGATACGCGAAAGTAGCGAGACTACGCGGCTAAGGGTGGTCTTTGATGCCTCTTGTAAAACTACTACTAATAAATCACTAAATGATATTCAATTTGTAGGACCAGTGGTCCAGGATGATTTAATGGCCATATTACTCAGGTTTCGTCAGTATGCCTACGTTGTAACAGGGGACATCGAGAAGATGTATAGACAAGTCATGGTGGATGAATCTCAACGTCACCTGCAGCGAATACTCTGGAGGGATGATGAAAGTCAACCGCTCGAAGTATTGCAATTGAATATCACATATGGGACAGCTTCGGCTCCATATCTTAGTACTAGGTGTCTTGTGCAACTCGCATCTGAATGTAAAGATGAAGCTGTTGCTAATACTTTAAAACATGATTTCTATGTAGATGACTTAAATACTGGTTCTGATTCTAAATCTGTCCTAAAATCTATTCTTAAAGGTGTTATTAAAAAACTGTCTGAAGGTTGTTTTCTATTGCGGAAATTCAGAACTAACTGTCCTGATATTTTTGATGACATAACTACTATTCATCAATCTCAAGATTTTTCTAAACAATCTTCTGTGTTAGGATTAATATGGACACCTGATTCAGACACTTTACACTTTGCTACTGAAACTAAAAACATTGTTAAGATAACTAAACGCTCTATCTTGTCCAACTCTTGTAAAGTATTTGACCCGCTAGGTCTTTTGTCGGCTTGCACAATATTTCATAAAATATTACTGCAAAAGCTTTGGTTAAATAAATTAGACTGGGACGATGATCTCCCAGAAGATATTAAGAACTCTTGGTTAGACTTTTATAATGAAACGAAATACTTTGAAGACATTAAGATACCAAGATATACTCTGTGCGAGTCTCCTACTTTGATAGAAGTTCACTGTTTTACGGACGCATCACAAGATGCTTATGGCGCGTGTATATACTTGAAATTGTAAGAAGACAGTCAATTGATTAGTAGTTACGTCTTTTGCCCGCCAGGTGGCAGGATGAGTGGTGCGTTGGCCAGCAAATGAAATGGTGGCTTTGTTTTAACTGTGTAATATTTTAATTCTGTTTAATTGTTTAATTGTGTCCAAAGTGGAAATTAAAGACAGTAATTAGTAAAGACGTTAATTTTATTCAATCCATCATCGTCTCTTTACAAGTGGCAGCCCAACTAGTGGCCAATAAAAGTTTCGAACCAAAATAACGAATTTTTACGAACTCTTAAATTTTGTTTCTAAAATATATTCAGTTTTCAACAAGCATCTTGCTGGTTTTATGTGTGACTGTCTCAATCTTCGAGGTGTTAAGTGAAAGTGAAAATGCCAAGAAGAAAAAGTGCGCAAAGTAGCCACGAGGCGGACTTCGAGGTGGAGTCGCGCATGTCAGCGATGTTCGCGTCCTTTGCTAGGGCTCAAGCTGAGTCTAAAGGCCGATTTAGACGGTTCTAGTGGTTAGTAGAGTGCGTTAGGATAGTACATTAGTTGAAACATGTAAACGGTAGTTTCCAGTACTCGTACTAGTACGTTCCACTCGCCTTTCAACTAGAATCAAATAGAATCGCTTTTTATTTTTGTTTCAAGTGACACCCTCCCGCGCCCGCTCAACCCCCCGCGCGTTCCTGACTCGCTACTCGCTGTAGTCTAAACGGTCAGTTTTAGTAACTTGCACAAGTTGACAAGGAAAGTTATGTGTGTTTTGGCCTACAAAATGGCAATCTACTGGAAGAAGTATAAACGTCACTGGAAACCTACTAATGCACTGGCATTCGAGTGCCACCTACGCACTCTACTAAACACTCGTAACGTCTAAATCGGCCTTAACAGAGAGTTAATATCAGCTATCCTAGCTTCCAAGGATTCCAACAGTGACAGCGGCGCTCCAAGCCTGTCTCCGACATCACACATCGCACCGCCCTCCGCGCTTATGGGAAACTTCGCTAACTGTACAGCGCGTTTCAGCGGGAGAGCTCATCAAGATCCACGTGTCGTGGATGCTTTTATTGATACAATCATAGTATACAAAGAGTGTACAAATATAAGTGACGAGCATGCGCTCCGCGGCCTGCCAATATTACTAGAGGCAGATGCTGCTGTTTGGTACAAGGGAGTAAAGGGCTCCATTTCTTCGTGGACAGAGGCAATACAACGTTTGCGATCCATGTATGGTGCGCCGAAACCTCCCTACAAAATATTTCGTGGCGTGTTCAGTGCAGATCAAGGACACGAGCGTGCCGATATTTATATCAGCCGTCAACGCGCGGAACTCGCGAGTCTACCGTATGTTCTTGATGAACGAATTATATTAGACCTTCTTTACGGCTTGCTAAACATCAATATTCGAAAGCGAATACCTCGAGACCTGGTTAATAGTGTCGACGAGCTCATCGAGCGCGCCAGACAGGTGGAGGACGAGTTCGACGAAGCAGCGTCGGTGCCTGATCAGGGACAACGGGAGCTTCGTGCCGGCCGGCATGAGCCGCGCTCTACGGCGGCGCCTGCGCCGAGCACCTCACTCCGGTCACCTGTGTTTCACGGGTCAACGACTGCTCGTAACTCGGTCGAGACTCCGCTTCGGTCTTCGACGTGTGAAGTTCCTCGGGCGACACAGTGTAACCAAGTAATTCAACCTCTTCAAGGTAACAAAAGTTATTGTGTTTATTGTCGTAAAAGTGGTCACGCTCGCTCTGAGTGTCCGCGACTTAAAATTAAAAGGGATAGTGAAATCAAGTGTTATGGTTGTGGTGCTAAGGGCATCATTCGTTCTAAGTGTGCTAATTGTAATGCTGGGGACAGTAAGCCTAAAGACACTAGTCATACATTTTATTCTTGTAATTTTCATTCTTTGGACAAGTCTTTGAGCGATGATACCTACCCATGTACAGATCTTAGTCATGAACCAAATTTTATAAATCGTAGTAACGATCGTAGTTGTACATTTTGTAACAATATGTCTGTAAATCGTAGCAATCGTAGCCCAAAGAAGAGTCCGTTTTCGTTTAATACAAATTTGTCAAAGATTAAGCAAGGTCATCTGTCAAAGATCACCGAGTTGTGTACTAACACTTTTGTACCTAATGGGAGTTTGCCTCTCAGAGGCAAGTCGCCTATTCAAAATTGTAACAAGCTACCATTAATGAAGGTTGCCTTTGCGTCTGACTCCAACAGTAACGGCACCAGTAACCGACCTATTCTCAATGTCGAGATTAATGGGGTTCGTGGTACCGGTTTAGTGGACACAGCGGCCAAACGATGTATAGCTGGTTATAGTTTGTATACGTTGCTACGCGATCAAGGTCACCCGTTTCGTAAAAGTAATTTTCGTGTAAAATTTGCAGACGGGATTGTGCGCGATATGAATGTCAAACTTGTTGACGTCGACGTTAAACTTGAGGGTAAGGTTGTACCAACTACCTTCATTGTTTTACCTAACGCCGTAAATAATGAAACACTTTTTGGTATCGATTTTTTATGTAGTGCTCGTATTGTTCTTAACTTACACGCGAACTCATGGTTTATGACTGATCACCCGCAGGCTGTGTATCCTTTGCAAGGCGAGAAGTCAAGCGTCAAGGTGAGTTGTGCAGCTGCAGACGTGATTCGACCTGATGAGGGGGCGATGCTGTCGTCAATGGAGCGAACTGCGTTGTCAACCTTAGTTCACGAGTACGAGGACATCTTTGGTGAAGGGGGAGGAGCGACACCTTTCGCCGAGCATACCATCGATACAGGTAACCATTTTCCTAAGACTACTAAAGACGAGACCCGTCGTGTGGGGGAAGACTATTCACCTGGTGACCTAATCCTTCTACGTAGCCATGTTTTGAGTAATGCCAGTAAGGGTATAACCTCGAAACTCGTCCCAAGAAGAGATGGGCCCTACTGTATAAAAATGAAGGTGAGTCCCACCACTTACTTAATTTCGCATCGTGAAGCTCCTGATGAATCGATCGGTAAGTATCACGTGTCCGATCTTACTCGCTACCATGCACGTGAGTGTGAGGGTGATCAGTCCAAGCCACGACCCGTCAACCCAAAACGGAAACGCGGTCGACCTCTTAAACTATTAGATTATGTTTAAGTTCCTTGTTCTAATTGTTTTTTGTTATTGTTAATTGTTCTTACTCACTTTCTCTTTGTGTAACTTTTGTGTTTGTTTGACCAAACTGGTGGTCCTATATTTGGTCAAAAGGGGGAGTATGTAAGAAGACAGTCAATTGATTAGTAGTTACGTCTTTTGCCCGCCAGGTGGCAGGATGAGTGGTGCGTTGGCCAGCAAATGAAATGGTGGCTTTGTTTTAACTGTGTAATATTTTAATTCTGTTTAATTGTTTAATTGTGTCCAAAGTGGAAATTAAAGACAGTAATTAGTAAAGACGTTAATTTTATTCAATCCATCATCGTCTCTTTACAAAATCAAGTAATCATTTGGGTAGTACATACGTTAACTTATTGTGTGCTAAAACTAAGGTAAGCCCACTAAAAACTGAAACTATACCGCGCTTAGAATTATTAGCTGCTTTACTTGGTGCTAAACTACATACTAAAGTTCTACAATCAATAAAAGTTATTGTTTCACGTTCAGTATTTTGGACTGATTCTACTATAGTTTTAGGGTGGTTACATACTCAACCTAGAACGCTAAAAACTTTCGTTTGTAATCGTATTGATCAGATTCGGGAATTGACTGATAAGAATGCGTGGCGTCATGTACCTACCGAATTAAATCCTGCTGATATGGCTTCCAGGGACATTCAACCGAGCCTTCTCTCTAGTAATGAATTTTGGTGGCACGGTCCGTCATTTCTTCTGAAAGCGGAGGCGGAGTGGCCTCAGTCTAGATTTACTACAATACCTTTACCTGAAATAAAAATAAGCTTAAATACTAAAACTCAACTTAATGACGTAATACCTTTTGAAAAATACTCTAAACTCTATAAACTACAACGAATATTTGCTTATGTACTAAGATTTATAAATAAAAAAAAAAAGTAATACAAAATTTAATGGTGCACTTACTTGCTCTGAAGTAAATAACTCTCTTACCTTGCTAGCTAAAGCTTCACAAAGAGAATCTTTTTGTAAGGAAATAAACGCTATTGAAAAAGATAAATTCGTAAATCGTAAGTCTAATATAATTTCTTTAACCCCATTCTTAGACGATCGTGGTGTATTGCGTGTAGGAGGTCGAATTCATAACGCTTCCTACTGTCCTTATGGGAAAAGACATCCCATCTTATTAGATCCAAAACACCATTTCACTCAACTACTATTTGAACGAGAACATGTTCGACTTCTACACTGTGGTCCTCAGCAACTGTTGAGCTCCATTCGTGAACATTTTTGGCCCACAGGTGGTAAAGTATTAGCTACTGCTATTGTGAGGAAATGTGTACGGTGTCAAAGTATTTCGTTTCATTATAAAAGTCTAACCAAGAGTTCTTAATATCTTCTGGGAGATCATCGTCCCAGTCTAATTTATTTAACCAAAGCTTTTGCAGTAATATTTTATGAAATATTGTGCAAGCCGACAAAAGACCTAGCGGGTCAAATACTTTACAAGAGTTGGACAAGATAGAGCGTTTAGTTATCTTAACAATGTTTTTAGTTTCAGTAGCAAAGTGTCTGAATCAGGTGTCCATATTAATCCTAACACAGAAGATTGTTTAGAAAAATCTTGAGATTGATGAATAGTAGTTATGTCATCAAAAATATCAGGACAGTTAGTTCTGAATTTCCGCAATGGAAAACAACCTTCAGACAGTTTTTTAATAACACCTTTAAGAATAGATTTTAGGACAGATTTAGAATCAGAACCAGTATTTAGGTCATCTACATAGAAATCATGTTTTAAAGCATTAGCAACAGCTTCATCTTTACATTCAGATGCGAGTTGCACAAGACACCTAGTACTAAGATATGGAGCCGAAGCTGTCCCATATGTGAGAGTATTCAATTGCAATACTTCGAGCGGTTGACTTTCATCATCCCTCCAGAGTATTCGCTGCAGGTGACGTTGAGATTCATCCACCATGACTTGTCTATACATCTTCTCGATGTCCCCTGTTACAACGTAGGCATACTGACGAAACCTGAGTAATATGGCCATTAAATCATCCTGGACCACTGGTCCTACAAATTGAATATCATTTAGCGATTTATTAGTAGTAGTTTTACAAGAGGCATCAAAGACCACCCTTAGCCGCGTAGTCTCGCTACTTTCGCGTATCACTGCATGATGCGGAATGTAATAACCGAACTCCTTAACCATGCAGTTTGCGCTGGACTCTAGCCCTAAACGTGTAAGGTGTCCAAGACGTTCATATTCTTTAATAAATTCAGTATAATCACTTTTCAAATTAGACTTAGACAATTTTCTTTCTAAGTTATAAAAGCGCCTCTTGGCGATATAATAAGATTTGCCTAGAGCATCCTCGGGGGCTTCGCGAAAAGGATATTTAACACAGAATCTGCCACCCTCTAAGCGTAACGTATTAACAATATAATCGAGTTCACAGCTTTCTTCATCTTTAGAAAATTTATGTTCAGTTAAAAGAGTGGGAATGTCTTCAAGTTCCCAGAATTTAGCTACAGAATCCTTAATTTCTTGACAAAAGTTAGAAACGGCACGGCTACCGTCCAAGCTCACCACCGCACTTTTACCTGACACCAGCCAACCTAGTTTTGATTTCTGCAACGTTGGCTTATTTTTACCCAACTTAATCTGCTGGCGATCTATAATGTCCCAGTACACATCCGCGCCAAGTAAAATATCTATTTCCGACGGATGACAGAAAGTAGGGTCTGCTAATTTAATATTGTCAGGAAGGTTAAGTTGTGAACGGTTTACCTCCATACTGGGTAGCCTACCAGTAATCTCTGGTATAACAATACAAGCAACATTTATATTGAATGAGCTAATTCGAGATTTCAATTTTACATTACAAGTTTTAGTAGTATTAATCAATCTATTATTAATACCAGCAATAGATATATTCGAATTAGAACAATAAAGTTTAAGATTCTTTTGCATTTTTTCAGTAATAAAAGAAGATTGAGATCCATTATCGAGGAGAGCCCTTACAAGATGAACTCTATTCGTTTTAGTATCAATCAGTTCTAGTTCTGCAGTACATAAGAGGACCTGTCCTGGTATTACAGGTGATACAGAAGAAGACCGAGCAGCAGTGCTAGTTCCAACACTAGGTGTAAACATACTAACAGTAGATACCTGAGGAGAAGCTACTACTTGAGTAGGTGAGGACACAGGACGAGACAATATATTAGCAACAGATTGACTCTCAGTTTGGTGCGTAGCATCACTGCTAGTGTGCTGTTTATGTAGTAATAAATTATGTTTTTTGTTGCAGAATTTGCATGGATGGTGTCTGCAATTAGAAGCAAAATGACCTGGTCGCAAGCAATTAATACACAGTTTATGCTTCGATACTTCATTATATCGAGCATCCAAAGACATAGCAATGAATGTATTACACTTATAAACCAAATGATTTTGTGAACATACCACGCAGTTTGCATTGTACGAGTTAGAAGAAGAAACTAAAGACTTAACAAATTTATTTTCTTTATAATAAAATTGTGTACGTTTTTCAGTTTTATTGCCATCAGTGTTACTATACTGCAAGGTTTCTAAAACATCCGCGCGATTGCGCAAGAACTCATAAAACTCATCAATAGTCGGAGAAGAACTAAAGTTACTCCTATATTCCTCCCATTTCCGACTTGTGGCGCCATCTAGTTTCGAAACCATTAAATAAACGATTAAAGTGTCCCAATGAGAAGTAGGCTCATTCAAAGAATTTAAGGCACGCACATTTTTAGAAAAGTAGTCAATCATATAGCGTAGTGACTTATATGTCTCTTTGTTAATCGCTTCAAAGTTGAAAATAGCTTTCAGATGGTTATTCACCAGTATTCTTTTATTGTCATAGCGATTCACAAGTAAATTCCAAGCTAACTTATAGTTAGTAGCAGTAAATTCTATTGATTTAATGATGTTAGATGCTTCTGCAACTAACGAAGAGCGAAGATAGTGAAATTTGCTAATATCTGGAATGGAATTATTGCTATTAATTAACGAGTCAAAAGTATCCCTAAATTCCATCCATTTAAGATAGTTTCCATCAAAATTAGGTAGCTGAATGGTAGGAAGCTTTATTGTATTATTAGTGTTAGATTTATTTATGAAAATAGTATCGTGACAGCTCGAGTTCGAGGGTTCTTCCTTTACAATATTTTGTTCAAGTATAATTTTGGCTAAAGCTATATTTTCGCAAAATACATTTTCAATTATTTCATTTTCTTCAATGTGCCCTTCCTCTAAGAGCTCAATTTTATTTTTTAATTCATCGAACTGACAGAGTAAGTCCCTAAATCTAGATAATTTCAGTTCTAACTCTGAAATCATTAGTTTTGTAATACTATTTGCCTCAATTAAGTTTATAGTATTTACATATTTGGAAAAAGTGGCTACTCTACCTTTAATAGAAGTGCGTTGCTTAATAAGAGGTTTTATATCGTCGGCCATGGCAAAGAATTTGTTTAACAACAGTAAACAAACTGAACAGACGACTTGTTGAAATTAATAAGTTAATTAATTAACCAAACCGTGGCTTCAGTCAGCTGATCGCGCGCAAAGCAGTTCACGCGTGCAATACAGCATGTTGCAGCAAGTCGTAAGTTTATAGTTTAGGAAGCAGCGGCCTCAACGAATCTGGAATTGTTAGCACAAGTGAATAGCAAGCAAAATTCAAGCAAATAGAGACTAGTATGCTCTCAGAAATCTGACTCCATAGAAAGTATAAGTATTGGAATAGTAGTAAAAGAAAGAAAGATCGCACTTCCCTTGTGAGCCTAGCAAGAACAACACCAGCACTTTGTCACCATAGATAGCTCCCGAGATCGGCAGCTCAGTCGGCAACTCAGGTTGGCACTTCAGATCGGCACGGCACAGAATAGCAGAATCTCAGCATCTCAATCATTTGCGGGTTCGTGGTTTCTTTCTCAAGTTGAATCACGTCGAAGGTCTCCAAAATGTATAATTGTTTATTACAATTAAAAGAAAGCAGTCTCAATTAAAGTAATATTTATATTTTATTTCGTCTAAGTAGTTGTTTATTGCTATATTTATTATTATATCTATATTTAGGAAATTTATTACATGATTTCTATGTAGATGACCTAAATACTGGTTCTGATTCTAAATCTGTCCTAAAATCTATTCTTAAAGGTGTTATTAAAAAACTGTCTGAAGGTTGTTTTCCATTGCGGAAATTCAGAACTAACTGTCCTGATATTTTTGATGACATAACTACTATTCATCAATCTCAAGATTTTTCTAAACAATCTTCTGTGTTAGGATTAATATGGACACCTGATTCAGACACTTTACACTTTGCTACTGAAACTAAAAACATTGTTAAGATAACTAAACGCTCTATCTTGTCCAACTCTTGTAAAGTATTTGACCCGCTAGGTCTTTTGTCGGCTTGCACAATATTTCATAAAATATTACTGCAAAAGCTTTGGTTAAATAAATTAGACTGGGACGATGATCTCCCAGAAGATATTAAGAACTCTTGGTTAGACTTTTATAATGAAACGAAATACTTTGAAGACATTAAGATACCAAGATATACTCTGTGCGAGTCTCCTACTTTGATAGAAGTTCACTGTTTTACGGACGCATCACAAGATGCTTATGGCGCGTGTATATACTTGAAATCAAGTAATCATTTGGGTAGTACATACGTTAACTTATTGTGTGCTAAAACTAAGGTAAGCCCACTAAAAACTGAAACTATACCGCGCTTAGAATTATTAGCTGCTTTACTTGGTGCTAAACTACATACTAAAGTTCTACAATCAATAAAAGTTATTGTTTCACGTTCAGTATTTTGGACTGATTCTACTATAGTTTTAGGGTGGTTACATACTCAACCTAGAACGCTAAAAACTTTCGTTTGTAATCGTATTGATCAGATTCGGGAATTGACTGATAAGAATGCGTGGCATCATGTACCTACCGAATTAAATCCTGCTGATATGGCTTCCAGGGACATTCAACCGAGCCTTCTCTCTAGTAATGAATTTTGGTGGCACGGTCCGTCATTTCTTCTGAAAGCGGAGGCGGAGTGGCCTCAGTCTAGATTTACTACAATACCTTTACCTGAAATAAAAATAAGCTTAAATACTAAAACTCAACTTAATGACGTAATACCTTTTGAAAAATACTCTAAACTCTATAAACTACAACGAATATTTGCTTATGTACTAAGATTTATAAATAAAAAAAAAAAAAATACAAAATTTAATGGTGCACTTACTTGCTCTGAAGTAAATAACTCTCTTACCTTGCTAGCTAAAGCTTCACAAAGAGAATCTTTTTGTAAGGAAATTAACGCTATTGAAAAAGATAAATTCGTAAATCATAAATCTAATATAATTTCTTTAACCCCATTCTTAGACGATCGTGGTGTATTGCGTGTAGGAGGTCGAATTCATAACGCTTCCTACTGTCCTTATGGGAAAAGACATCCCATCTTATTAGATCCAAAACACCTTTTCACTCAACTACTATTTGAACGAGAACATGTTCGACTTCTACACTGTGGTCCTCAGCAACTGTTGAGCTCCATTCGTGAACATTTTTGGCCCACAGGTGGTAAAGTATTAGCTACTGCTATTGTGAGGAAATGTGTACGGTGTCAAAGATTTAATGCTAAACCCATGCATCCAATAATGGGCAATTTACCGCAGCCTCGTGTTACTCCTTCCGCACCATTCGAGACTTGTGGCACCGATTATGCTGGTCCATTTCTAATTTTAAACCGGAAAGGTCGCGGTGCAAAAACGTGTTACTTATGTATTTTTGTATGTTTTACTACTAAAGCTGTTCACTTGGAATTAGTCGGTGACCTAAGCAGCAATGCATTTATTCTTTGCCTACGTAGGTTTATCTCACGTCGCGGTAAACCTCACACTTTCTATTGTGACAATGGTAAAAACTTTGTAGGTGCTAGTGGCGAACTGAACAGACTACTTAAAACTTGTAAACAACCAGTCAGCGATTTCGCGTGTAACGAAGGTATTAATTTTAAATTCTCCCCTCCATACGCACCAATTTTTGGTGGTATTTGGGAAGCAGGGGTCAAATCAGCTAAGTTCCACCTAAAACGAATTGCTGGTAACGCCAGTCTAACTTTTGAAGCACCTTGTTCTCGCAAATAGAGGCAATTATGAACTCGAGACCTCTGACTCCAATGTCTGCTGATCCTTCAGATCTTTCTCCTATTACTACTGGGCATTTTCTTGTGGGTCGACCATTAACTTCGCTGCTTTCACCGGTCACCGAGCGTATCTGTATTAATCGGTACGAACTGGTTGAGAGACTAAGGCAGCACTTTTGGTCTCGCTGGACAAAAGATTATCTATCGGGTCTGCAAGGACGCCACAAGTGGAGGGTTCCTCAAAGCAGCGTCCAGGTCGGCGATTTGGTGCTGGTGGTGGATAATCAACAGCCACCCATGAAGTGGTTGCTTGGCCGAATTTCTTGTCTCCATCCGGGTGCTGATGGAGTGATAAGAGTGGTCGAAGTACTAACAAAAAAATGTATTATCAAAAGGGCTCTCTCAAAGCTGTGCGCCTTAGAAGGTATTGAAGAACTCCTTGGGAATTAAGTTCCCAAGAGGGGGGGAGGATGTTGAGAATGCTGCTGGCCGCTACATATGGCGTTTCAGATGAGAGGAAATGAAACGTCACTGATATTCAAGACGTCAAGACGAACACAACTACTTAGACGAAATAAAATTTAAATATTACTTTAATTGAGACTGCTTTCTTTTAATTGTAATAAACAATTATACACAGCCCTATAATAATAAATAATACAAATAATAACACTGCGTCTACTAAGTTATAAAAATGTACAATGCATATGTGTGGACGTAGGTGTTGTTGGGCTATTTATAATAAATAAATAAAAAATAAATATATGTATTGTACTTTGATTTTTATTAATATTTATTGTAGAAAAGGCTTCGAAAATAGTTAATTTAAAATAAAATACAAAGTAAATATAATATGATTGTCAGATGTTGTCGTGACGTTGAGTTTTTTCTTTATTTTATTTTATTTTTATATACACTATGTTGCAAAAAAAACGAGCACTTAAGATATATTGTAGTATCTATTTAAATAATTTATATATATATGTATTCTATGTTCTGAATGTTGTTCCATGTTGAATTAAGCGTGCTGGCCATGTGCTGGCCATTAATAATGAACATTCCAAATTTAAATTTTTACGTTTTATGACAAATATTCTCTAATTTTGTATTTAAAACGCCAACTAAACGCGGGATTTTTTCTCAATATTATCGTCAATTATGTTATTATTAACAAAATATTCCTTAGTTTCACGACTTTATTGATGAATAGAAGTAGTGCACAAGTGCACTAGTTTCATTACGATATGGACAACACAATATTAGCTAGTAAAGTCGTCACTCTTCTCGATGAAGGTTTAGACCAATATTATGTGGCACGGCGGCTTGGAATTACACGTTCTAAAGTTCAAAGGATTTGAAAGAGGTTCCAAGAGACTGATTCTCTCTGTAGAAGGCCTGGTTCTGGCAGAAAAAGATGTACGGAGCAGAGGGATGATCGATTCCTTGTCAGTCAAGCTCTTAGAAATCGACGAAAATCTTACAATTATCTTAAAAACCACCTAGAAGAAGTGAGATTGGTGAGAGTTAGTAAATGGACTGTACGGAGGACACCTATCGAAGCAGGCATACATTCTTACAGACCCGCTAGAGGACCAAAATTACTCCGTGGGCATCGCGTAGCAAGACTAAGATTTGGGCAAAATTTGTTACTATGGACAATTGATGATTGGGGTAGGGTTCTGTTTTCCGATGAGGCCCGTATATGTCTACATGATGAAGACAGACGTCAGAGAGTACTGAGAAGACAAGGTGAACGTTATGCCAACGTGTGCTTTGAAGAGGGAACACCATACGGTGGAGGATCCTTAATGTTCTAGGCAGGAATAACTTCTGAAGCTTGTACGGAGTTAGTTTTTTTGCCAAATAGGGCAGTTAATGCACATCGCTATACCTCAGAAATTCTCGTTCCACATGTGCAACCTGCATTAGTTGTTATGGGAGACAGGTCCATTTTTATGGATGATAATGCTCGTCCTCATCGTGCCGTTGCAGTATCCGCATATATGGAGGAGGTTGGGATTCCTCGATTGGATTGGCCAGCGAGGAGTCCCGACCTCAACCCTATAGAGCATCTATGGGACGTATTAAAACGCCGGGTACGAGCTGTAACTCCAGCTCCACAAAATCTCACAGAGTTAAAAACTGTGATTCAGGCTGAATGGAAACTGATACCACAAGAAACCATAAGAAACCTGATCGGGAGTATGAGAAAAAGAATAGCAGCTGTCATAACTGCGAGAGGTGGACATACTCGATATTGATTTTTGTATAGGTTCATTTAAAAAAGACTAATTAAAAAATAATTTTAGTTTAATTTGTCACTTCATACAATTAAAATTACTTAATAAAATGGTTTTTCATTTTTTTATTCAATTTACCTCAGGTTTCTACTTGTGATGATTAAAAAATGTAGAAATTAGATTATAATATGTTGAAACATCATAAATAATAATTTTTGAAACATAATAACTTCAAAATATAATGATAACCAATTAAGTTTTAAGTGCTCGTTTTTTTTGCAACATAGTGTATAATATTCTCTTCATTTCACTTAATTTCTTTCATTTACATTTTTACATATTTAGGTAAAAAAAACAAAAATATATAAAAATATAAAAAAAAGGAGTTATCCCCCCGGCAGCGAGGTAAATACCTAAACTACCGGTGGTTAGGGCTGCAGAGAGAGGAACTTCCTCACAATACGGGCCGTGCTGAGGAGTACTGCCTTCTGGATCTGACCCTTGACCCAACTGCCAATCTCAAGGCTCCTAAGATGACGGTCAAAACTCTTGGCAAACAGACCATTGACCGTCACGACTATCGGTACAATGATCGCCGACTTCACATCCCACATATCGACAATCTCGTGAGCCAAGTCAAGATATTTTGATTGTTTATCTTTCTCAGCTTTCACAAGATTGTCGTCATGTGGGATAGTGACATCGATTATCATTGCAAGGTGCGCTGATCGATCTACCAACACAATATCAGGTTTATTGGCAACAATAGTTCTGTCTGTGATGATAGATCGATCCCAGTAGAGCGTGGCATGACCATTTTCAAGAACTGGTTCAGGCACATACATGTAATACGGTACTTCCGTATCTACAAGGTTGTATCGTAAAGCAAGTTGTTGGTGTATAATCCTGGCTACTTGGTTGTGCCTGTGTAAGTACTCGCCGTTGGCAAGACTAGAACAACCGGAAATAACATGTCTGATTGACTCTCCGGGACGGTGGCATGCTCGACAGATGTCAGCCGTGCCGTCCTTAATGATGTATTTCCGGTAGTTATTCGTCTTGACAACTTCGTCCATAATTGCACAGGTAAAACCTTCGGTTTCTCCAAAGAGATCACCGAAGCGTAGCCAGGACACGGAAGTCAAAAGGTCTACATCAGAACCATGAAGAGCCTTATAGAACTTTCCGTGTAACTCCTTGCTCTGCCATACCTCCTTGCGGTCATTAGTACTCAGTATTACAGGTTTGTGCCAGTTCTCTTTAGCCAAGGATAACGGGGTAAAGCCCTTGTCTACCTTGACCACATTTCCATGCATCACCCCCTCATTGTTGAGAAAATATTCTCTGAGACTATATACCTCACGATTGTGGAGAGTCTTAGCATTGAGAAAGCCACGACCTCCACATTTACGTGGGATGTACAGTCTCATTACAGATGAGCGTGGGTGGTGCATACGATATGCGGTCAATAGTGTCCGAACTCGTCTGTCCAAGGCGTCCAGTTCAGTTTGAGTCCACTTGAGTATGCCAAAGGAATACAATAAGACAGGCATGACCCAATTATTAAAGGCACGTACTTTATTTCCGCCTGATAAAAGACTCTTCAGTACTTTTTTCAGGCGGTCATAGAAGCGCTCCTTCATAGATTGTTTCATGTCTGTCTCATTGATTGTTATTGCCTGTGACATACCTAAATACTTGTAGGTTTCGTTTTCGGAGAGTGAATCAAGTTTTACAGAATCTGTGAGTAGTGTACTTTCATACTCCGATATCACTCCTCGCTTTACATGTATGATCGCACATTTGTCCAAACCAAACTCCATACTGATAGATTTACTAAAGTTTTCAGTTATCCTTAGTATTATATTATTCTTCTCTTTATTTCATTTCTTTCTTTCTATTATATTTTTACATATTTAGGGGTATATAAAAAAACCAAAAATATATAAAAATATAAAAAAAGGATTATCCCCCCGGAAGCGAGGTAAATACCCAAACTACCGGTGGTTAGGGCTGCAGAGAGAGGAACTTCCTCACAATACGGGCCGTGCTGAGGAGTACTGCCTTCTGGATCTGGCCCTTGACCCAACCGCCAATTTCAAGGTTCCTAAGGTGACGGTCAAAACTCTTAGCAAAAAGACCATTGACCGTCACTACTATCGGTACAATGATCGCCGACTTCACATCCCACATGTCGACAATCTCGTGGGCCAAGTCAAGATATTTTGATTGTTTATCTTTCTCGGCTTTCACAAGATTGTCGTCATGTGGAATAGTGACATCGATTATCATTGCAAGGCGCGCTGATCGATCTACCAACACAATATCAGGCTTATTGGCAACAATAGTTCTGTCTGTGATGATAGATCGATCCCAGTAGAGCGTGGCATGACCATTTTCAAGAACTGGTTCAGGCACATACATGTAATACGGTACTTCCGTGACTACAAGGTTGTATCGCAAAGCAAGTTGTTGGTGTATAATCCTGGCTACTTGGTTGTGCCTGTGCAAGTACTCGCCGTTGGCAAGACTAGAACAACCGGAAATAACATGTCTGATTGACTCTCCAGGACGGTGGCATGCTCGACAGATGTCAGCCGTGCCGTCCTTAATTATGTATTTCCGGTAGTTATTTGTCTTGATAACTTCGTCCATAATTGCACAGGTAAAACCTTCGGTTTCTCCAAAGAGATCACCGAAGCGTAGCCAGGACACGGAAGTCAAAAGGTCTACATCAGAACCATGAAGAGCCTTGTAGAACCTTCCGTGTAACTCCTTGCTCTGCCATACCTCCTTGCGGTCATTGGTATTGAGTATTACAGGTTTGTGCCAGTTCTCTTTAGCCAAGGATAACGGGGTAAAGCCCTTGTCTACCTTGACCACATCTCCATGCATCACTCCCTCATTGTTGAGAAAATATTCTCTGAGACTGTATACCTCACGATTGTGGAGAGTCTTAGTGTTAAGAAGGCCACGACCTCCACATTTCCGTGGGATGTACAGTCTCATTACAGATGAGCGTGGGTGATGCATACGATATGCGGTCAATAGTGTCCGAACTCGTCTGTCCAGGGCGTCCAGTTCAGTTTGAGTCCACTTGAGTATGCCAAAGGAATACAATAAGACAGGCATGACCCAACCATTAAAGGCACGCACTTTATTTCCGCCTGATAAAAGACTCTTCAGTACTTTTTTCAGGCGGCCATAGAAGCGTTCCTTCAAAGATTGTTTCATGTCTGTCTCATTGATTGCTATTGCCTGTGACATACCCAAATACTTGTAGGTTTCGTTTTCAGAGAGTGAATCAAGTTTTACAGAACCTGTGAGTTGTGTACTCTCAGATTCCGTTATCACTCCTCGCTTTACATGTATGATCGCACATTTGTCCAAACCAAACTCCATACTGATAGATTTACTAAAGTTTTCAGTTATCCTTAGTAAATCTATCAGTTGTGATTTGTTTTGGGCAAATAACTTCAAATCATCCATGTAAAGTAAGTGCGATATAACTTGACTCTCTCTCCGCAAACGGTAGCCTAGCCCTGAAACCCCTAGCAGTGTGCTGAGTGGGTTTAGGGCCAAGCAGAACCACAAGGGACTAAAACTATCGCCTTGGAATATACCCCGTTTAATCCTGATTAGTTCGTCGTCGCCGAAAGCTCTTCGGCATCCTGGATAGATGAGGACTGTTTTCCAGTGCCCCATACATGAGCTCAGGAAGGTGCGTAGAGTTGTATCGATTTTATACAACTCCAGCACCCTCATGAGCCAGGTATGTGGTACAGAGTCATAAGCTTTTTTGTAATCTATCCAGCATGCCGATAGATTCTTTCGGTTACGTCGAACTTGTTGGCTAATGGTCATGTCAATGAGGAGAAGTTCTTTAGTACCACGGGACCCAGCCCTACATCCATTCTGAGAAGCAGACATGATTGAATTGGTATCTATATGGCAACCAATTTTGATTCTCAAAATGGATGTAAGGAGCTTGTAGATGGTAGGCAAGCATGTTATGGGTCTATAGTTCTTAGGATCAGTGGTACTACCGGACTTAAAAAGCAGACGGGTAATGCCTGTAGTCATAAATTCTGGGATCGATCCAAACTCAATGGCTTCTTGGAATTGGGAAGCTAAGCGAGCGTGTGAGCTGCGTATCCATTTTAGCCAATAGTTGTGTAGTCCGTCGGGCCCTGGAGACTTCCAATTTGCCATAGGACGGACCGCACAAACTACATCGATGGGGTCTATAATGACAGACCCCATCTCTGGCACTGACTCACAGGCCCGCTCAACATCCCCCATCCAAGAGTCCTCGGTGTGACTTACGGGAGCCGACCAGATGTTTTGCCAGAAAGTATTCGTGGTTTCAACATCGGGTACACTCCCCTCAGTCACACTCTGTTTGGATTGTTCCCAGTCTCTATAAACCTGCCTTTGATCGTTTTGAAATATGTGATTCTGGACGTATCGATCCACTCGCATCTTGTACCTGCGAATGCGGTTTGCCCATGCACAAATTTTCTGCTTCAGGAAGTCGATGCGTTCTGTGACTCGAGATATATATTCCCGGGGTCTGATGTCAAACCCCGAGAAGGCTCGCTGCACAAAACGCATCACTCGCGGACGAGTGTTTCCGTTCCTGAAGCAGGTTAGCTTGCCTATGAGTACCCTAGCCTCGTCAATTCGCCTCTGGATCCTGCTCTGCCACGCGGGTACGGTAGGTTTTAATTAATTATTATTAAATTAATATTATTCTTATTATGTAACTCTAAATTCACGGGCATAATACCCGGTCCTTTGTAAGGCTTGCATGGGGACATAGGTCCAACACGTAGAGGCCCTTTAGAGTGTTTAATCTAAAGTGTTGTGACTAGCACCCTTCGGGACCTATCTCTGGATGCATCAAGTACAATGCGCTCACAGACAGGCCCCGTCAGGTGCCTGGACTATTGCTGAGATAAAATTAAATTAAATTCGGGCTATTGGTTTGAGATGTTAAATCGATTGGTTTATCAAGTTTATTGGTTGAGACTACGGTCACCTGCAGATCATATATATCATTCATCTCATGAAACGTAAAATTGGCAGGTGGTGACTCGCCGTTTACTAAATGGGCCTCCTAAAACAACCACCATTTTTAAGCATTTCTGCCGGCAGTAAGACAGGCAACATTGGTGTAAGCGGCTGGGGGTGTCGAGAGGTGTGACACCGGTTTCACATATAGCTTCCCCGTTATTACGCCTTTAGACACTTCCACCCCCTAGCATAATACATAATATTATACTCTAACGACTCCACCCTGGACAACCAATTAAGGCAAGCCAGGGTCGAGAGTCTCAGGTCTGGCAGTGGGTACGCCTGCCTTAACCTACTCTCTGGAGCACTCGGGTTCGGCGGTGTCGTTACTCACCCACGGCTCGCCACAAGCCGCCCTTTATTCTTATTATTAAAATTATTCAAATGGTAAATTAATATTAAATTATTTCAAAATTATTATAAATGTTATTAGTTAAATTATAGATGGCTGGAATATTAAAGATTTAACAAAAAAAATATTTGAGTCAGGAATGAGAAACTGTTATTGTTATTAATATTATTGAAATTATTCTTATTATTAAAATTATTCAAATCATAAATTAATATTAAATTATTTCAAAATTATTATAAATGTTATTAGTTAAATTATAGATGGCTGGAATATTAAAGATTTAACAAAAAAAATTAATTGAGTCAGGAATGAGAAACTATGTATATGATAGGAGTGCCAATCGAAAAATCTGTGTAGGTATTGCCCAATACCACCATGTCCGGTCAGCAACTGCGCCCTTATGCTGTACATGTTTAATTTTCTGATTGTTGTGTAGGCTCGCATGACATCCGGGAAGAATAACTTGGTAACTTGTCCTGTATTAGAATCACTGTAGGTATTTTGCCAGGCTGCAAGTGTTCTTTGTCTCTTTATGTGCCTTTTATTTTTGTTGCGAGTTTTGCCAGTTCGTCGGCTCGCTCTTTTCCCTTTACGCCAATGTGGGCCCTGATCCAGTGCAAAGACTACAGTATATAAATCCAGTGGAGGTTGATGTCTCTGTGTCTTTCGTGATGCTCTCTTAACTTTCTCCTTATATCGGATATAATGGGGGGGTATATTTCCGGGATCAGTAATGGCCTCCAGAGCCTGTCTATATTGGCTCCTTCCTGGTCTGTCCTAATAGCCCCCAGGGCATCCCTTATGGCAACTAGTTCAGCCTGGTAGACAGAGCAGAAGTCCTCGAGTTTTATTTTCTTGTGCAGCTTTTCCACACCGTCCTGCCGCCATGTCCAGGCGGCCCCCACCCGGCGAAGGCACTGGTCAGTTGTTCTGGCTGCCTTCCCGGGAGCTCCTCAATTTCCAGTCCCCGTTTGTGTAGATATAGGGCTGCCGCCTCTCGCACTCTCTCTTGCAAGGGAAGGATTCCTGCCAGGAGTGTGGCTGCTGTAGTGGACACAGTTCTGTGGGTCTTGGATATTTTTATGGCAAACATCCTGGTTATACGCTCCATTTGTTCCATGGCATATCTTCTGTCAATGATAGAACCCCAGGATACTCTACAGGGGGCTCTATTATGGTTATGTACATGGTACGCAAGATGTCTGAGTTAAGGCCCCAGGTGGCCCTAGCAGCTGTTGACAATGCCTTGTGGATTTTTATTGCTTTGTCTCGGATCTTCTGTAGGTGAGGTCTGAAATTAAGGCCCGAATCAATCACCAGTCCCAACCGAGTCAGGTGTTGGGTTACCACTAACGGAGCACCATTCATATAGAATGCAGGTGGGTCATATTTCATCTTCTTAGTGATGATGATGGCCTGGGTCTTCTGGCTGGCAAATTTTAGTTTGAATTTTTTGCCCCAATTTCCTATGATGTTCATCATTTTATTAACTCTCGTGTTGAGTTCCGTCGTGGTTGTTGCTTCTGCGATGAGCACTACATCATCAGCATAGGCCTGAAGATGAGTGCCCTCCTCCACATCCGCTCTCAGCAGGCAGTCCATGATGATGTTCCACAGCAGCGGACCCCATACGGAGCCCTGAACACAGCCTTTGTTGGTCTGTTTGTGCATAGTTCACCACTACCGACCTTTTCGACAGGTAGTCATCCAGGATCGCCAGCGTTGCATGATCACATTTTTTGTTTTGGAGCTCCCACTTAATCCCGGGCCACCAGGCGTTATCAAACGCCCCCTCAATGTCAAAGGTGAGTAGAGCGGCTATCTTTTTGTTTCTCACTGCTGTTTTGATAGTTTGTATGACATTAAAGAGGGCGTCTTCTGTGCCCGTCTATGGCGTGAAGCCATACTGCAACTTGTTCATCCTGTCCTCGCGACCCAGCCACCATGTGAGTCTTTTGACAATAATCTTTTCATAAATTTTACCGAGGACAGGAAGCAGACCTATAAGTCTGTATGACTTCGGGCTGGTGTAGCTATCCTTTCCAGGTTTCCTTAGTACGACAACCTGTGCTGTCTTCCTTATTCTGGGAAATATCCGGTCCTGTAACACGCCACAAGTAGTGCCCTGAAGGTGCCAGGATCTATCCCTAATCCCCCCCCCCCTTGTCGTGGCGGGGTGGGGTCAGTATCCGTCGTGGTGGTGGGTTTGTGTGTTGGCCCACTACCCACAGTGAAGCTAAGCAGCACCCTTCTTCACCGAGTCGTCCGATACTCGCAACTACTCGCAAGTGTGGTTCTATATCACAATTGCACTACGGATACGATACTCGAATATTATCACCCTGGCTATGCACTCATGCTACCAGTACAGGGTAACAGCATCCAAACCCAACCCATAAAAACCACTTTTCTTACCAATCTGCTGCAATAGAATTAGTAGTATTTCAGTAGAATGATATAAATGTAATAGCCGTAGACTGTAATAAAAATTAAAATGTATGTTGTATGTATGCTGTCTTGCTAGGTAAGTAGGTAGGGACAACGTTTACGTAGTAATTATTATTTAATCTATGACAACGTGCTAGAGAATAAAACATTTATTTACTCACATTTAAAATTTTATTTCCGATCATTCTTTTTTATTCAAAATAATATAATAATTCTCATAAAGACCTACAATAATTACTTTACAACCTTCTTGTCTTAACTTAAGTAATGTTATCACGAGTACCTATAGACCGAGAGCTCGTGACATTATAACATAGGTACGTAATTACCTACCTAGTGCTATTAGCTTGTACCTACTATCCATTATCATAGGTACGTAATTACCTACCTAGTGCTATTAGCTTGTACCTACTATCCATTAACATAGGTACGTAATTACCTACCTAGTGCTATTAGCTTGTACCTACTATCCATTATCATAGGTACGTAATTACCTACCTAGTGCTATTAGCTTGTACCTACTATCCATTATCATAGGTACGTAAGTAATTACCTACCTAGTGCTATTAGCTTGTACCTACTATCCATTATCATAGGTACGTAATTACCTACCTAGTGCTATTAGCTTGTACCTACTATCCATTATCATAGGTACGTAATTACCTACCTAGTGCTATTAGCTTGTACCTACTATCCATTAACATAGGTACGTAAGTAATTACCTACCTAGTGCTATTAGCTTGTACCTACTATCCATTATCATAGGTACGTAATTACCTACCTAGTGCTATTAGCTTGTACCTACTATCCATTATCATAGGTACGTAATTACCTACCTAGTGCTATTAGCTTGTACCTACTATCCATTAACATAGGT
The DNA here is from genome assembly GCA_963924495.1 of Nemapogon koenigi. Lineage (NCBI taxonomy): Eukaryota > Metazoa > Arthropoda > Insecta > Lepidoptera > Tineidae > Nemapogon > Nemapogon koenigi. The sequence goes on from CAWUQD010000010.1 coordinate 44,078, forward strand.
ACGTAAGTAATTACCTACCTAGTGCTATTAGCTTGTACCTACTATCCATTATCATAGGTACGTAATTACCTACCTAGTGCTATTAGCTTGTACCTACTATCCATTATCATAGGTACGTAATTACCTACCTAGTGCTATTAGCTTGTACCTACTAACCATAGCTTGATATAATTATTATAGTTTATGTAACCTACCTAATAGGAATATAACAATATGTTTCACACTACTGTCAGCAGGTAATTAAAACAATCATTTTCTATATTTACAAACATTATCTTATTACCTAACATTTTAATTGCAATTAAATTAGCCGCTTAGAGGTCGCTATATTCTGTTGACTGTAGTGTTAGTATAGCTAATACCCACAACAATGTCACGAGTCACGAGCTCTCCGGCTATCTGACATATAGTGCTGGAAGAGTGTAGAGTCAACAACTACCTACATCATTAGGTATATTTACATCTTACATCACTTATATAATTATGTACACTCGGCGAGAACGTCCGGACCTAACCTAGTATCACACTGTAGTGTCGAGATCTGAGCTGAGGGGGGGGACGGGGACGGGACGGGGAAGACTCATCATACTAGCACTGTGAGGCGACTCGGGAGGCGCGTGCGGAGTGGGTGGACACTTGTGGTGGCGGGCAGGGGGGCGGGGCGTTGTTAGCTACGTAGTGAACATTAGTGACGCGCGCGTGACGACGCAGGTTCTCTTCGTTCTGTAGGTTGGTCGTTTTGTCGTCGGTGGGGGAGGTGGTGCAAGGAGGAGCGGGGAGCGGAGGCGGCGGCGACGACGCACCAGCCACCACGCGGCTGCCAGCGCGCCCCAGCACGCACAGCG
>CAWUQD010000011.1:0-21949 GCA_963924495.1 Nemapogon koenigi
AAAAAAACCTAACCTAACCTAACCTAACCTAACCTAACCTAACCTAACCTAACCTAACCTAACCTAACCTATTTATAAATATTTGGAAATGTGTGTTGTAAAATAAAGGATTATCTGGCCCCGTCGTATCTTTCCATAATATATCATAAAGCTCTTAAAAAAAATTAAAGTGCTGTTATACCATTACCCTTCAAGGAAATACTTCGATTTTTTTGGTAGCTTATTGAAAATTCAAAATATTTTATATTTTATGTTTTTTACTAATTACGTAAATCAAGTATAACCAAAAATTCAGGCGTTCCAAGTTTAAAATTACGACGCTGCCAACTCTCACTTTGGAACTATGTCAATATGAACATAGAAGCTAGATCTTTTGTCTCATTTTCGCTCGGAAAGATGAAGATAGAAGCTAGATAGGAGCGTCGGTGGTCGAGTGGGAGAAACGTCGGCTCACAACTGAGAAGTCGCGGGTTCGATCCCCACATCCGACCATGTACCAATGCGTTTTTATAATTAGTTTTAGTTACTTATTTATAATTTTGTTTATAACCAAAATGTGAAATTGAAATAAAAATAAATATATTATAATATGTACATCGGACCAACCGTACAAAGCGGCTTTTCCATCTACAACAGAGCTGGCTACTCGTTACGTAGGTGCGGAGTTCTAACATACGTTCCGTACTCAAACATTTTTCTATAAAAACAGCAAAAATAAAATGTATAAAAAATGTTTACTTATTAGAATAAAATAAAATAGGTACTTAAAACGAAACGAGTGTTACATTGCATAAAAATATCCATCTAAGATTTGTATTGAAATACAATAAATGTACACGATACAGAAATTTTTCGAGTTTGCGAATTATTGTTTACTTTGTAAATTGTTTCTATATGTTTTCTAGTTTGATTGTTGTTATTTTACTCATTATTACGTTTTCAATATTATGTTTTAGTTTAAAATAGCTTTTCTGTGACTCGTTAGGAAATAATCACCAGAACTGGCCTCACAAATACCATCAGCTAAATGAGGGAGACTTGGTCTTCTGCTGGGAACCCTCCTCACAAATACCATCAGCTAAATGAGGGAGACCATAGAGTAACTGGAGACTTCGTCTTCTGCTGGGAACCCTGGGACGGTTTTGGGAGCTGAAGGCAACCCGTGAAAAAAGAAGAAGAAAAAAGATATTTTTATGGACTTTGCAAAAAAAAAAATTTAAAAAATCTAATTTAAGATAGGTATTTCAGTAATGTAAAAAATAAATGCTTTCTCAACTTATATTTGTTGTTTGGATAAAATATTATGACATCAATAAATTGTTGTCAGTCAAATTTCAAATTACTTTGCCTTCAAAAAAAACTTGCTGCTGATATTTTTGACTGACACCATAAAAAAAACGATGGGTGACAGACAATAAAATAACCTCGCCGCTTTTTCTGAGGATGGGTCCAAAGAGTATTGATTGATATAGAGCAAACTCTGTTATTGAACTTATTGATATTATCAAATTATTTATTTATCTCAAAGAGAAATTCCTTCTGATGGCCTTCTGTCTGAATATCTGATTGATTAGAAAGAAGAGGAAGACGAGCAAATGTGCTTTCCAAATGAATATTTAATATTGTTTTATTGCTAATATTAAGATTAAAGTAACATAACAGTGGTGAGTTGTGTAAAGTTGCAGGAGGAATGGTCGGTTTTAGTACAGGCACAGTGGCCCGCGCCGGGGCCGGCAGTAGCAGTGGCAGTGCTGTGTGCAGCGAGCAGGAGACGATGTCGGCGCTGTCCTCCGTGAGTACAAACTAATAACTACTATGTCATTAATAAGATGAACAATCACCATTTTGATTGACATATTCCCATTGGCATATTGATATGGTTTAGATTAACAGTTTGGGGTTGGGATAGCTGCTGCTGTCCATCTTACTACTTTTGATATTATTATGTTCATTAAGTAATACATGACATGATAAAGTATAAAATAAATTATTTCTATGACTAGCTTTGCTTGTGGAGTTCGGAATAATTTCACTCTCCGACCCTTCAACATAATGAATGTAATAGGTACCACTTGAACTCTTTATTTAGATATTTGGTGCATGTACAAAGTTTAAAGTAGGTAGGTACCTAACATACAATGGTGGTCCCGTGGTCACCTAATTAGTAGTCCCTATAACTTCTGATATTGTTGTGGTGGGAGTTTGTTGTATAACTTAATGTCCATACTCCATACTCTATACTCTATATGTAACATTCTTATCCTAAATATGAGTTTAGTAACATGGCTGTATAAAAATATAAATTTGAAGAAAATCCATGTTTTACTTGGTTTTTTCTTATAAATATAGCGTTCATTTCTTCACTTAGAAATTGGTCCAATATTCAATTTCAATGAAAGAACTTTCAAACATAAAGTAGAGTTTATCTACATTTTCTTACATGATGTATAAGGAACAGAACAGCGTCAGGTATATAATATAGTATCTTTCCGCCCCAGCTTCACCCGTGGAATCCATATTAACATATAGCTGTGCCTTGTGGTCGCACCCACATTAATGGTTTCTACTCTGGCTCCTATTGGTTGTAGCCTGATGTTATATAGCCTTCCTCGCTAAATGGACACAAAAATATTTTATAAATTGGAACCAGTAGTTCCTGAGATTAGCACGTTCAACCAAACAAACAAACTCTTCAGTTTATAATAATTTTAGTATAGGTGATCAGTAGACTGTATATGTTTGTACATTTATGATGGATCTGTAGAACATGAACAACAAATAAAACTAGTAACATGTTATTTAGAATTTTATTTTTTAGGGTGAGGAGAGCTCGGCAGATGCTGACGGTGAGGGGGGGGACTCCGTGATGACGGAGCGGCGCGCTCTGGTGGAGTATGTGAGAAAGATGTGGGGAGCGCCGGTGGGCAGTGGAGACCCAGTAGGAGAACACTCTTACAGCAGGACACGGGCGGTCTGTTGGGGGGACTGCGGAGGGACAGGGGCGGGCAAGAGGCCTGAGCTGAGGAGGCTGGGGGGCGGCCGAGTACCGCGCTGTGGCTACTGTCGACCTGCACCGCACCGGGACCGGGAGGCGCTCGACGTGGACACTGTTAGTGCACCCGTCGAGCTACCGGGGGTGCTGCTGGAGAGGGATGGGGGTGGAGACGAGGGTAGTGGGGACGACTTGGACGGGGAAGAGGACGACAAGGACGGGAATCAGGAGGGGCGGCTGCAGGCGGCCGGACGGGAGGCGCGAGGGGTGCTCGCCGTGTTGGATGGAGCGCGGCTGGAACGGCTCGCGGGGGCCGCGGGCTGGCGGGGGAGGGGGGCGCGCCGGCTGCGTCGGCTGCTGGCACCGTGCTGGCCGGGAGGCGGAGCGACACGCCTCCTGGCTACAGTAACCGCGTTGTGCTCCCCCTCCGCACGTCGCATGCTGGCTGCGCTGATGCCCGAGCTGCGTCGTCGCGCCGGCCCCGCCGCGAGATTGTTGCCGCCCGCGCCGTATACTCCGCACGACCCTCCCGCGTTCTCGTTCCCGCTCCCGCTCGCCACGCGCCCCCCTGCCGCCCGCGCGCCTCGTGTCTTGTGGCTCCCGTCGGGCTGCTTGCGCTTGGACGACCGCTGGGAGCGCCTGCTCCGTCCGCTGTTGCCGTTTGAGAGAGTAGCGCCGTTGTCCGGTGAGTACTGAATATGAATGCAACCAAATCTGTGACAATCTATCGATGAGCGTCTTATATTTAGCTATATCACATACAAAAGGATATTTAATTGCAAAACATTTATTTTTTTCATATTTTAGATATTTTATAACCTATAAAAAAGTCGCATTAAACTAACCAAGTGCCATTTCATTTGTGGAAAATAGAAAAGATCATCGACAGGGTCCCAGGGACACATTTGAGGCGACAGAGTTGGATACTTGTAGAGTTCATGTGTTGTGTGCCAACACTTAGAAGTACAATATAATGTATTGTATGTAGGTTGGGCCTAGTGGTAAAGTCCTAGTGAGCCCGCATTCTCTTTTGGTTCCGGAACAAAAAATGTATACCTACTACACATTTCCCAGGCGGTCCGAGTGGCGCGGAGCGCTGGTGCGGTGCTGCTGTGGAGGCGTGCAGGACTGCGGTGAGGACGCGCGGCGGGCCCGGGACCGTCATCGGAGGTGCCGGGGCGGGTGCGCTGCTGGCCCTTCGCACGTGCGGACCGTGTCCAGTGCTCGCGCTGGGCCCGCCGCTGTCTGTCGCCCAGCTAGAGCCACGCGGGTGCGCCCCGGCCCCGGTGCGGGCGCTAGTCGTGCTGGGCGAGGCGGGCGCACGCTCCTCGTGGGCGGCGGCCTGCTCTTGGGCGGAAGGGGTTCAGACGACGTTGCTGCTCGTGGGCGGGGCGGACGACCAGCTCCGACTGCCCGCCCGCCGACAGACGCGCGCCGCTCTACCGCAGCAAGCTCTCGACGCGGCGCTGGCGGTGCGTGTCTCTGTATGGTGTACCTACTTGCTACCTGCTACTTGCTACTAGTACTAACTACATACTGTACAGGAGGAGTGTGCCAGGTGGGCTGTGCGCAGTACCCGCGACCCGAGCCCCTCCCCCCCGCCGACACCACCCTCACACGCGGAGGACCGCGCACCAGCACCGCCGCCACCGCCTCCACCACAGCCGCCCACCAGGTAATTACAGGGCAGATTTACAGAGCCAACACTGTAGAACCATCGCTCACGACTTTCAAACGTTTTTCAATACATTTGCGAGGAAAAACAAAAAAAAAGTTATGATAATAGATTTATCAATGGATTTAGTTATAATATAAAACTAGATGACCCGAGTGAAAACTTCGCACCGTTAGTTCAACTGATCTCCAACAGATGGCGTCTTTTACAAGATACAAAAAGTAGCCCAATTTTAAAAGAAACGTTTAATTTTATTTGTTTATTTTTTCGTCATTAGAGGGGAAAATAATCTTCAAAATAGCGTATCAAACGTTTTGATGAAGTATTAAGAGAGATATGGCGTACCAACAAAAAAACATCCTTGAGAAATCTATACTAATATTATATAAAGAGGAAAGATTTGATTGTTTGCCGTTGGGAAGCTTCACTATCCCCGGGCCCCGGGTGACATAGGCTATATTTATTTATTTAATTAGAGATCCTTACTAAATCTCCAATAAAGGTGTAAAATAATTACCTAAAAATTCCTTACATCGTGTGCGCTGCGAAAACTATTGATGATAGAACAAAATAATGTACTACGACTTTGCAGAACACATCATTATCTAGAAAAGGGGTAGGGTAGGGGTAGTGCAGGCAAGCCAACGTTTGGGCAGGACAACGTCTGCCGGGTCCGCTAATGTACTACGACTTTGCAGAACACATCATTATCTAGAAAAAGGGGTAGGGTAGGGGTAGTGCAGGCAAGCCAACGTTTGGGCAGGACAACGTCTGCCGGGTCCGCTAATGTACTACGACTTTGCAGAACACATCATTATCTAGAAAAAGGGGTAGGGTAGGGGTAGTGCAGGCAAGCCAACGTTTGGGCAGGACAACGTCTGCCGGGTCCGCTAATGTACTACGACTTTGCAGAACACATCATTATCTAGAAAAAGGGGTAGGGTAGGGGTAGTGCAGGCAAGCCAACGTTTGGGCAGGACAACGTCTGCCGGGTCCGCTAATGTACTACGACTTTGCAGAACACATCATTATCTAGAAAAAGTGGTAAGGCAGGGGTAGTGCAGGCAAGCCAATTAGCCAACGTTTGGGCAGGACAACGCAGGACAAGCAGGTTCCGCTATAATATACGAGGGTGAATCAAAAAGTTCTATGCAAAAAATATTTAGAATAACGCGTTTCTAACTTTCTTATTCCTTGCGAAAAAAAATAATTCTTGACTCGAAAAACTCTTCTACGGCAGCCATAACCGCGTCTTCATCGTGAAATTTAGTTCCACGATTTCCTCTTTTAATTTTGGGAATAAGTAAGTACATTCACTTGGGACTAAGTCCGGAGAATATGGTGGCTGGTCAAGGAGATTGAACCCAGCACAGCGAATTGCGTTGAGTTGAGCGCAACTTCCCATCGATGAGCAGGAGCGTTATCAAAACAACACGCCCATACGCCAATTTTCCACGACGTTTTTCTTTAATCGCTTCACGCACTTTCGGAATTAAATTTATATATTGTTACGAGCTGGGGTTCGAAGAGATTCAAAATACTGATTAAATAGACAAACTTTACTTTAACACCACAAAAACACAGTTAAATAAATGAAAACACTAGAATAACACTTAGTCGCACAAAATTCCACTTCGCTGTTTCGCTTTGATCGCTCTGATTCGCACTGTGTCCCTTGCGGCAATGATCCTCTGTTTATATTGCCCACCGAACATTCGAGAAACGCCGAGATTGTTGTACAAAGTTGTAGACACACCTCGATGCGGCTCGGCGCCAAATACCGCGGCCGATTTTGATACCTATGGCTAGGCACATGCGGTCCATTTTCGTTTGTACTTGATTCTCTCTGGATGTTTCTAGAGACGTCTATCGACCTTGATGTGTTTAGGTATTTATTTGTGCGATTTAAGTACCTACTCGTTACAATATTAAGGTTCAGTAATCATAATCAGATATTAATCAATAAAAAGGATTCTTTCACTATCCCAGAACACTGAGGCCATAACTTTGCCAGCGGTAGGAGCAACTCGAAATTTCTTAATGGATTTAGCGAATAGTCGTTTCCAAGACATGCTTTGTCTCTTAGTTTCAGGATCGAAATGCTGGATCCACGTTTCATCCATGGTGACATGGCGACGGCAAAAATTATCCGAATCTCGCTGGAACATTTCGAGATTACGCTTAGAAATTTCTAAACGTCGCTTTTTGTTTTCGTCCGTTAACATTCATGGCACCCATCTTGGCGACACTTTTCTGAACCCCAGTGAATCAAATAAAATGGATTGAATGCTACCAAATGATAGCTAAATGTTTGTCTTCCAAAACCAGATTCTCAACCTTTTTGACATTTTCTTCCGTAACGGAGATTGAAGGCCGTCCAGAACGAGAGTCATCTTTGCATCTTGATCTACCTCTCACAGAACAAGTCTACCTCTTTTAAATTCAGCCACCCAGAACGCAACCGTAGAATAGGGTACAAGCATTATCATCTAATGTCTGCTGAATGTCCGAAAAAAATTTCTTCGTAGACATTTTTTTCAGGCAGAGATACTTTATCACCGCGCGTACAATTTATTATGTCCGAACGAACTGACGAAAACAAGTGACAGTTTGCATAAATATTGTGTGATTGACACTCTTTAATCCGAATATCGAACTACCCCTAAAAAGGTTTTATATAATATGCACTTCTATCTAAGAACTTTTTGATTGAACCTGGTATAATAGGCCAGGCACCAGAGGAGCGAATCCTGCCGCAAAACCCGAAAATTTGGCACTCCTAGATTTTTATGGTTTATTATGTATTTTGGTGCGCTGATAACGGGAAAAATAATTTAAAAAATCCATACCTTGTGCTATTTTATCTATTGTCCTTTTTTTATGGCGAAATTGGCCATTTATCAGGTCTTTTGTTTGAAAATCATAACGCATGTTCTAATTTTGGTTTTAGGTTGATGGAGGCCCAGGGGCCCTAGATAAGGCCCATTTAAAAATATTTTGTAACTCCACGAAAAATGCAGTAAATGGGCCCTATCTAGGGCCCCTGGGCCTCCATCAACCTAAAACCAAAATTAGAACATCTGTTATGATTTTTAAAACAACTTTTGTTTTAAAAGTCTTTTTAGTTACCAATGCCTTTTTTGTTATATAAAAAAACCAGAAAATGGCCAATATTTATAATTAGCCGATTTTTTTTAGTTTTCGATTTTGCGTAAATGGCTGGTGGGACATTGTTTCTACACTGTAAAAGAATACTTGACAAATAAATATTAGAATTTCCTTACTCGTAGATTAGAATATAATATGTTGTTTATACTTGTGCTTTAGAATATAATAATGTATTGGTGTCATGTAATATGGAAGTAATAATGTGCCACTTACTGTATTTTGCATACCAGGAATCTGGTGAAAGTGCCTAGGCTTTCTGCAAATAAATATCTTTCTTCTTTCTTTCTTTCTTTAGCGACCGCCCGCGTAGAATCTGTTGTGCACAGGTTTAGGATAAGTTCGTATTGTGTAAATCGGCCTTAAATCGCGAAAATAACCGAAAAATATAATTGTGTAAATCGGCCTTTAATCTCGAAACCAACCAAAGAATATATTGTGTAAATCGGCCTTAAATCTCAAACCAACCAAAGAATATATTGTGTAAATCGGCCTTAAATCTCAAAACCAACCAAAGAAATGTTACGACTTTTCCAAACGACAACACTGGCATAGACAATGGATTCGCTCTCTTTTGGCTCGAAATTCGAACCTGCGATTTTATTTTGCTTACTATACAAAAATTACACACCCAATATCATATTTTCTTAAGTCATTCGCGATTCCCGAGATCAAGGAATCGAAATACATACAAATTCCTGAGATGGAGTACGCCGTTTGGGGGAAACGTGTCAATAAAGTTTCGTAGAGTGCCATCCCGCTCTGCCGAGTTAGCACAAATTTTGACAGCGACACTTTCGTTTCGGTCGATCCCTTCGCTTTCGGTTGAACGAAAGTTTGTCAGCGTTGCCAGTTCAGTGTTTTTGCTTAGATTTTATATACCGTTAACTTTAAAATCTTAAAGTAAATAAAGTTAAAATAAAATATACGTTGATCTACGAACTTTTCATATGCAATTTTTACAAATTCTACGTTTATTTTAATAATATAAACTTATACTTACTTACTGTTCTTAACTAATGACATTATGTTTAACATTTTAATTGACATTATTACATAAATTATATTAAGTGAATATTTGTACGCCTTTGCGGGCAGGTTTCTTTTTTGTATACGTATGTTTACTAAAAATTAACCAACAAATAAATAAATTTCATTTCATTTCATATAATTTTCTAGACTATCCTACGTCTTTTTCAAAATCCGAGTTGGCAACTCTGCACGGCGTACACTCTGCGGCAGCCGCCTAGCAAAGAACTGTGAACGCTAAGCCGTTAGTAATAAGTTCAAAATTCTACCAAAACTATTTTCCCCAAAAAAACTGGTTTGGTGTACACTGTTCTCTTAAAATGAACCATAATGCTATATACATTAAACTGATATTGTACTGAGTGCCATAATAACCGTGTGACTTCAGAGTCGATCGGAAGTTGCTTGTCTTTTTTTGTTTTGTTGTCTACGTATTTGTCTTCAAAACGAAACGTTTATGTCCAACAAGGACCGGCCAGAGAAAATTCTGTGTACTTGTCTTTGTCCGGCCAAGCAAATTGGTCGGCATTCTTGTGCAGGACATGCCCGGTCCGAGAATGTCCGGCCCAACAATGTGCGGGCAAATTCTGTGTACTTGTCTTTGCCCGGCATAGCAAATTTGCACGCACATTGTTGGGCCGGACCTCTCGGCCCGGGCTTTCTCTGGCCGGTCCTTGTTGGACATAAACGTTTTGGCCTTTTCAAGGCCATTCGGCCGAAGCGAAAGATGTCACGTCAAAAATATGCTAACTCCGCTGTCTTGTTTTTTATCTCGTTCTGGTTTTTCGATTTTATTATATAGATTTGATGAAATAAAATTTTGTTATTATATGTTAATATTCTGTTAATTTTTGCATAAAAAATCCCATTTTCTGTTCGACATGAAAATTGTGATCGGCATATTAAACCTAAACTAATGAAAAGCACAAGGGCGGTAATGTTCTTTTCAACACACTTGCTCGTAACGTGAGTCTTTTTACCTCACTTTTAGGCCCATAATCCCATATATTAAACACGTGTGCTTTTTATTTTACATAACAACACTATAATATAACCCAATGAAGTTAAATTCGTACAAGATTGCAAATTGTATGTGTGTCCACAAAGCATAATTAATTTAACCGCATAATACAGTTTTTATTTTTTAACCACGACTTTGTTGGCTGTTTGGCGAAGTTACCCGTGCTTTATCAAGCGCAACGCGGGAAAAAACAAAACATTTGAGAATTCGGTATGTAAAGTAAAAGCTAAGGTACGATTTTTATATTTTTATTTTAAAGATTAAGCTATTTTAAGAAACTAATTTGAATATTTTTTATTTCTATACAGTAGTTTTTTTATAATAAATTATCAAAGTTTTAGCACTGATGACGTCATTTTGTCGGCTGAATACTTCAATACCTTTGATATGTTGGTACAGAAAAAAGAACATCTGTGTTCTTTGACTTTGACATTTAACAAATAATAGTGTTGCCGTCTCTAAATCCTACAAAATCCACCAAAACCTACAACTTCTACATAAAACATATTAAAACAACAACAAAGAAACACATCTTTACGGCTTTTATACCGTAGTCTGCATAGTTGTTGTGATACGAAATATATACAAAGGTCAAAGAATATCCTACCATAAAAAAATGCTTAAACATTCTTCCTAAATAATAAACTAGATTAGTTATAAAAACTACTGAAATAGTAATATCTAGTAACAGGGCAACATTGGTTGACAAGTTGACAAGTAAATATTTTGCTTTTATTTAGCCGATATAATGACGTCATTAATAGATTCCACATCCGGTCATGGCGACATACGCACGCGTTTTCGTCGTGGCGTGATGTGGAATCCAGTTTAATCCTGTTCGCGCTGTGATGGTTGTGATTAATCAGTGATTAATAAGACATATCACGGTCGGCGGGATTATCTTAAATACCGATTTACCGGCTATATACACTATAAAGGCTATAATACTTGACATTGGCAAATCACCGATGAACATTGGTGGAGCCATAATAAAAAAGAAGAAGAAGAAGAAGACGTCATTAATAGGTGAAAATGTAGGTTAAGTAAATTATTTGTTTTTGAAAAAATAAAGACAATTTCACGATTTTAAGAACTATAAATTGAAAAATACGGATTATTAAACCAATATCTCGAAACGGTTTTGGATTCAGCATACCTTAACTTTTACTTTACATACCGAATTGTACTTTCACTACTTTTCACTAATTGTTTTAATAATTAAATGTTAAAACCACGTGAAGTTTGTTTTTTTCCTCGCATGTGTGTTGAAAAACGTCGTATGAAACGCGTGTTCATTTGTCATTACATACTCAGGTTTTTTATCACGCTCGCCTTGTGGCTCGCGCTGATAATACCGTCTCGTACGTATTGACCAACATAGCACACTTGTATCACAATGTACTATTAATGGCTTTATCTGTTAGAAAAGGGTGATGATATACTTTGCGAACAAGTGTATTGAAAAACATAATTATGTAGTTGTAGTTCCATCGAATACAGAGTGATGTACCGTGACTGTTGCAGGAGTAGCAGCGGGCGCGGGATGGGGGTGAGTGTACGTGGAGTGGGGGCAAGTGTGCGCGGAGTGGGGGCGGGCGGCCCTACAGCTGCCGACATCCTCCACATGCCCATAGTGTTCGCTGACGACGACGTGCAGCTGCTGCCACCGGACAAGGTGAGTGAGGCAGGGGACAGGAATGGAGACACTGTGCGGGGCGGGGTCGGGCGGGCCTACAGCTGCTGCCACCGGACAAGGTGAGCGAGGCAGGGGACAAGAATGGAGACACTGTGCGGGGTGGGGGCGGGCGGTCCTACAGCGGCCGACATCCTACACGTGCCCATAGTGTTCGCTGACAATGACGTGCAGCTGCTGCAACCGGACATGGTGAGTGAGGCAGGGGACAGGAATGGAGACACTGTGCGGGGTGGGGGCGGGCGGGCCTACAGCTGCTGCCACCGGACAAGGTGAGTGAGGCAGGGGACAGGAATGGAGACACTGTGCGGGGTGGGGGCGGGCGGTCCTACAGCGGCCGACATCCTCCACATGCCCATAGTGTTCGCTGACAATGACGTGCAGCTGCTGCCACCGGACAAGGTGAGTGAGGCAGGGGACAGGAATGGAGACACTGTGCGGGGCGGGGGCGGGCGGGCCTACAGCTGTTGCCACCGGACAAGGTGAGTGAGGCAGGGGACAGGAATGGAGACACTGTGCGGGGCGGGGGCGGGTGGTCCTACAGCGGCTGAGATCCTCAACATGCCCATAGTGTTCGCTGACGATGACGTGCAGGTGCTGCCACCGGACAAGGTGAGTGAGGCAGGGGACAGGAATGGAGACACTGCGGGGCGGGGGCGGGCGGTCCTACAGCTGCCACTGGACAAGGTGAGTGAGGCAGGGGACAGGAATGGAGACACTGCGGGGCGGGGGCGGGCGGTCCTACAGCTGCCACTGGACAAGGTGAGTGAGGCAGGGGACAGGAATGGAGACACTGTGCGGGGCGGGGGCGGGCGGTCCTACAGCTGCCACTGGACAAGGTGAGTGAGGCAGGGGATAGGAATGGAGACACTGCGGGGCGGGGGCGGGCGGTCCTACAGCTGCCACTGGACAAGGTGAGTGAGGCAGGGGACAGGAATGGAGACACTGTGCGGGGCGGGGGCGGGCCGTCCTACAGCTGCCACTGGACAAGGTGAGTGAGGCAGGGGACAGGAATGGAGACACTGCGGGGCGGGGGCGGGCGGTCCTACAGCTGCCACTGGACAAGGTGAGTGAGGCAGGGGACAGGAATGGAGACACTGTGCGGGGCGGGGGCGGGCGGTCCTACAGCTGCCACTGGACAAGGTGAGTGAGGCAGGAGACAGACAAAGACAATTGTACGTACTAAAGTTTTAATGTAAGTATTGTTACAAAGGACTAGGCGAAATTGTGTGAGACTTAGTATCTAGAACACTTGTGTGTGTAATAATATCACTATAATTATATGTACAAAGACCCAACGTTAGTGTCTGTTCGTTGTCGAGTTGGCGAACCGCGGGGTTGTTATTGTAGTTGTTGTTGCTTGTTGCAGACCAACACAGGGGGGCTGCGCAAGGTGCTGGTGGCCAAGCGCGGGCGACGCTCGCTGCCGGCCTCGCGCGTCTAGGGCGCGACGGGCGGGGGCTCCGGCGCTGGCGGCGGGGACGCATTTAGCTGTGCCAGCGTCTTGTATAGCGGCGAGTTGACGAACCTGCACAGACACGTAGCGAGTGAAGGCGGTGCGGTGCGGGGCGGGGCGGGGCGGGGCGGAGCTGGGTACAACAACACTCACCTTGGGTACGAGTCGCGGTGCATGAGCGTGTAGATCTGCAGCTGGGCCTCGTCGAAGGTGTGCGGTGTGGGCTCCACCATACCCCTGTTGACAGCCTCCCGCACCCTGGCATCCAGAGACACCTCCTTGGGCGACAGGATGCTCACATAGTCTTCGTATATGAAGCGAGCCTTCTCCTCCACGGCGGCCGCGTCAGTCTCCCGTTTGAGCTCTTCGCATGCCAGCCAGAACATTATGTTCTCCTCCGAGTACTCGCCCCGCAGGAACTCTCGGAACACGCGCCGGCCGGCCGCGCTGCGCATCAGGCGCTCGAACGACTGACCCCACGCGCGCACCTCCTCCGGGGCCGGCGCTGCTGTCGGGGAGCCTGCAGCCAGCGGAGAACCGCCCGCGCCGACACCGGCCACACCGCGACCTCGCGCCGCCAAGCTGTAACAAGTTACCTTACTACCTGCTCCTAATGCTGCTCCATAGTACTGCCCCGCACACTCACCACTTGGCCCTGCAACAAGAAGGTTACCATCACACACCGTGTCACACACACACACACCGTGCACCACGGCCGTGTCACACTCACCAGGAGCACGAGCAGCAACACCACCACCGGCGACAGCACGGGGAGCTGCCCGCGCCGCACCCCCACTCCGGCCGCACGCTGCACATCTGTATGTACACATATACAGCTATAATAAACAGTTGCAACAATCTACCCCGACTTTAGACTATCTATAATGACGGACCCCATACTAGAACTACAAAACTTATTCAAGGGGGGGTAGCGAGTGGATGTCATTGTGAGACAGAATGATAACGGCCATAATAAATCTTCTATAGAATAGAAATAACAAGGAGTTTTGGAGTTCGCCTCCAAACGTCAAGAGATTATGTACAGAGTACTCGGCGTTTGATATGGCACATCGGGTACAAGAGTGAGATGTTTGGCTATGATCAGCCACTTTCGGATTTGTAGAGCATTGTCTCTGTCACACAATGCACCTGACTGCGATAGACAAAGATAACGCTATACAAAACCGAAATCAACCGAATATCTCGCTCTTGTCCCCGACGTGCCATATCAAACGCCGAGTACTGTACTGTATATTTTGTAGTAGGTATTTCCACGCGGGCCACACAGAGAATAGGGATAGGAAATGCGGAGTGAAAGATGATGTGACTAAAATGAAGAAAAGTAATTTTGGACACGTTGAAAGATTTACTAAAAAGGTTTATATGGCTGAAGTGGAAGGAAATGCTGGCAGAGGACGACCTATGTGTACTTTTATTAAACATATAAAAAAGTATATTAGTATAGTAAGTGATATCTTAAATGTAGTGTTAGTAGTAGTACAATATATTTAGTAATATAGCCTCCTCCATCTCTTTCTTTGCAGATATTTGTCCAGCGACCGCGATTATCATTCTTCCACCGCATTTTTGGACCTGTTCACTTTATCGTCTGTAACGTCCACCTTTTGTCGGTGTATCATATGTGACCTGCCCATTGCCATAGTGCATGTTCTAGCTAAAGCGTCTATTAACTTTGTTTTCTTTCTAATATTTTTGCTTCTCACTTTGGTTTTCTCCTCACTCCCAAGATATTTGTTTCCATCGCGCGTTGGTTTCCGGTTATCTTATTAATGGTTGTATAGCTTATTGAATGTTTGACTCACATATTTATAGGTATATTAGACATGGTAGGTAAAACACTAGTATCCATAACTGTCTTCTTTATCTTCATGTTATCTTTTCCTTTTGGTATTTTTTTTGAGACCAGAACTTTTTCATTCAAGTTAATTCTTCTTTCCATTTCTTGTTCGTTGTTGTCTGTGCCAAATTCTACTTGCTTACCAAGGTACCTACATAATCTATTTGAATTGGTCTCCTATGAAAGTTTATCATCACCTTGGTTTTGCTTGAATTCATGTGTAAGAAGCCAACTTTTTGCTTTCGTCGTTTAAAGTATGCATAATTTCTTCCAGTTCCAAAGCTGTTTTTGCAAAGAGAACAATATCGTAGGCGAATCTTAGATGGCTTAGCTGTTTATCACGTATCTAACCAAATACCATTATTTTTAAAATTATTTTTTTATAATAGGTAGGTACTTCGTACACAGCTATAAATAATTTTGGTGATATAGGGTCTGCCTGTCTTACTCCACTTTCTATTGCAATTTCATCTCGTTTGTTTTCCAATCTTATTACTCGAATTATGTTTTAAGGATGTTTATGTAAATGCCTTCTATATGGCATTCTTTTAGTGCTTCCCATATCGAGCTGTGGATTATGCTATCAAAAGCTTTGAATAGTCCACAAAACCTATGTATAGAGGTTGAATTAATTCTTTAAATTTCTCAAACACTTTTTCTATTGTATGGATATAGTCCATGGTAGCTCTGGTCTGCTCTAACTGTTGTTTATTCTCAAACTTAGCTGTTATTTGACTTAGGAGGAGAATACTTTGTATATGTTAAACAACAACAAGCTAATTGGTCTATAATTTCCGATATCTAGTGGGTCGCCTTTCTTGTAGAGTATCACTATTTACACCATTGGTTAGACACTTCCCTCGAATCAAGTATCGAGTTGAAAAGCATTGTCAAGAAAGTAATAAGTACCTACCGGTGCTCCTATTTTATGGCTTCGTTGCTGATGTTGCCTGACCCAGCGCTGTTTTCCGATTTTATTTGTATTTTAGTACTTCGTTATATTTTCTATTTTCCTGTTATTGTCCCTTTCTGTACCTGTCGTTCCTGTCGTTACTGTCTTCTGGTAGTCTTGAATATAGCTGTTTATAGAAAGCTGTGGCATAATCTATTTTGGTTTCTTCTTGTCCTGTTTAACGACTTAAAAAAAAGGCGTTTCTCAATTCGACCGTATATATTTTTTTTTTATGTTTGTTCGCGGATAACTTCGTCGTTTATGAACCGATTTTGATGATATTTTTTTTAATCGACAGATAATTCTTCCGGATTGGTCCCATTTTTATCTCATAAAAATTGGTTCATTAGTTTTTCAGTAATTTTGAAAAAAACTGACTTTATAAGTCAAATTTTTCTTAATATCTCGATGAAATATGTACCCATTTTGACGACTTATTTTTTTAAGGATATAATTATTTCTCGACATTATCTCAAAGACATATGACGAAAATCGGTTCATTAGTTTTTCAGAAATTCAGTAATTTGTCTCGGTTTACGGTTGAAAATTATGTATCAGAGAAAAAAGCCTTAGCAACAGTTGCTATTGACAAAAAGTTGTTAATTTTTGTATCGACGTTGGTCTAACGGCTAAAGGTAAGGGGTGCAACGCAGGATGCAATGCGCATGGTTCAAACCTCATCCACAGCAGCTTCAAATATTTGCAGCTACTGTTCATTATTGTATACTTAAACTGTTTCGGGCTTTGTCTAGCTAGGATATGGTATAATGTGGGTACCTACTGTTCATTATTAGCTAAACTGTTTCGGGCTTTGTCTAGGATATTGTATAATGTGGGTACCTACTGTTCATTATTAGCTAAACTGTTTCGGGCTTTGTCTAGGATATGGTATAATGTGGGTACCTACTGTTCATTATTAGCTAAACTGTTTCGGGTTTTGTCTAGGATATGGTATAATGTGGGTACCTACTGTTCATTATTAGCTAAACTGTTTCGGGCTTTGTCTAGGATATGGTATAATGTGGGTACCTACTGTTCATTATTAGCTAAACTCTTTGTCTAGGATATGGTATAATGTGGGTACCTACTGTTCATTATTAGCTAAACTGTTTCGGGCTTTGTCTAGGATATGGTATAATGTGGGTACATACTGTTCATTATTAGCTAAACTGTTTCGGGCTTTGTCTAGGATATGGTATAATGTGGGTACCTACTGTTCATTATTAGCTAAACTGTTTCGGGCTCTGTCTAGGTTATGGTATAATGTGGGTACCTACTGTTCATTATTAGCTAAACTGTTTCGGGCTTTGTCTAGGATATGGTATAATGTGGGTACCTACTGTTCATTATTAGCTAAACTGTTTCGGGTTTTGTCTAGGATATGGTATAATGTGGGTACCTACTGTTCATTATTAGCTAAACTCTTTGTCTAGGATATGGTATAATGTGGGTACATACTGTTCATTATTAGCTAAACTGTTTCGGGCTTTGTCTAGGATATGGTATAATGTGGGTACCTACTGTTCATTATTAGCTAAACTGTTTCGGGCTTTGTCTAGGATATGGTATAATGTGGGTACCTACTGTTCATTATTAGCTAAACTGTTTCGGGCTTTGTCTAGGATATGGTATAATGTGGGTACCTACTGTTCATTATTAGCTAAACTGTTTCGGGCTTTGTCTAGGATATGGTATAATGTGGGTACCTACTGTTCATTATTAGCTAAACTGTTTCGGGCTTTGTCTAGGATATGGTATAATGTGGGTACCTACTGTTCATTATTAGCTAAACTGTTTCGGGCTCTGTCTAGGTTATGGTATAATGTGGGTACATACTGTTCATTATTAGCTAAACTGTTTCGGGCTTTGTCTAGGATATGGTATAATGTGGGTACCTACTGTTCATTATTAGCTAAACTGTTTCGGGCTTTGTCTAGGATATGGTATAATGTGGGTACCTACTGTTCATTATTAGCTAAACTGTTTCGGGCTTTGTCTAGGATATGGTATAATGTGGGTACCTACTGTTCATTATTAGCTAAACTGTTTCGGGCTTTGTCTAGGATATGGTATAATGTGGGTACCTACTGTTCATTATTAGCTAAACTGTTTCGGGCTTTGTCTAGGATATGGTATAATGTGGGTACCTACTGTTCATTATTAGCTAAACTGTTTCGGGCTTTGTCTTGGATATGGTATAATGTGGGTATAAAGGTACCGGGACGGTTCTGGAGCGCTCGACGAAAAAGTGGGGGAATGTTTGCGCATATGTAATTCGAGTGCAATATAACTTGTATATTTATTATAATTGATTTATTGGTGTTTATTTTTACGATTGCTTTTTACTGCTGGTAAAATTAAAATTAATACCTCATACCGTCAAGCAGACCCAAAAATTGTGTTCTGCGCATCTAACGACCACCGCTCAAGAACCGTCCCGGTACCTGTGTACCTACTGTTCATTCTGCGATTGGACAAATCACATTTATTTAAAAAATAGATTTTTTATTTCAATGTTTTAATAGTAAGTAGGTAAGTACCTACATAACCACATATTTCTATACTAAAAGATCTGTGGTACATACTTATAATAACGACAAGCGTCAAGCTGGTAAAATTATGTAAGCTGCTAATTTTGAAGACGTTTATTTTTCAATATTTTAATTTTAATATTATTACGAGATGCTGATAAAACTGTAAGATTGATAATAAATTAGTTATTATATCAAGACTTTATTATTTTAATAGGTAATACCTACTTACCTAGATGTACCTAAGTAAGAACAAAAAAGGTGCTTAAATATATATTATGTATTTAGGTATTTCTCTAATAATTATAAAAGATGTGTGCAATGTGCATGTATGTCCATGTGCAATTTTATTTAAACATTCAAATTGATTAAATAAAGAATTACCTACAAACAGAATACCTAACACATGATAATGACAATAATATTACTTTCCAACAAATATAGGTTACCTACATTATAATATGAGGCACACATTTCAGTTTCACCTAGTCAAAGCCCGGTTTCATTCATTTGAGTTTCGGCCTTTGACAGTGAAATAAAAAACCATTAGTCCATTAGCCCGAAAAATACTTTACTTTTGGTCTTTGACAAACAAAGGAACGAGCTCTGCTAAACCTGAGGATCGACTAGTCAAACCTAAATTGGACTAAGTATAGGTAACAGATACCTATACCGATCGAGGTACGCTAAATTAGTTTAAATAATACTTTGATATCCTTCATGAGTAGGTACTAGGTAGGAGTATAGGTATCATCAATACCTAATGTACATTTTGCATTTTAAACAAAAAATGGTTATTCGCCATACAAATTGCAATCGAAGACTTTGTGTATGGCGAGGACTTGAAATAGTAGGTAGGTACCTAGCTGCAGTCAGTAGGTAGGTTGGTGGAGTGGTGGAGTGGTGGAGACTAAGAGACTACAGCAAGCTACGTGACACCACCACCAAATAGTGAGTGAGTACGCTCAGTACTTACTACTCACCTATCTATCTAGTTTTGGCGCCGCCGCAGCAACGCGTCTGTGTGGGAGCTCGGGGCGGCATACAGCATGGTGCGGGCGCGGCGCTGGCGCTGCTGCGGACACTGTATACACACGGAGCGCGCGCGGGCGGCGCCAGCATGCTGGGCGGAAGGCGGGCGGCGGCAGGCGTGCGCGGCCGCGCGCTGCTCCAGGCCGACTGAGCTAGTGTCGCCCCCGCGGCCCGCACGCCGTTCACCGCCCGCCCTCCACACATCGACCGCCGCCCGCCCGCGCACGCGCCCTGCTCCCCCACATGCAGCACTCCCCCCCGCCCCGCCCCCTCCCCACTTCCACCTAGTACTGCAGAGTGACATCGGAGGTTCACCTGGAAGCATCGCTCGGTGATTGATCGCGAGTAGAGTGTAGTGCGTCTGTGAGGCGGGGAGGCGGAGTGGCGCGGGGCGGGCGGACGGCTAGATCGATACTGGGCGGGCGGCGGGCGGCGGACGGACAGTCTGACTGTGGTCGCGACCTGACTGTGACGTGTGGTGCGGTGTGTGTGTGTAGTGTGTACTAGCTGTGTGACCATTGTGGCGGTGAGCACTGTGAGCAGGTCGCTCGTGCTGCACTCACACTGACAGAGATGTAGGTGTGTGTATGTGACATTACTCAACACAACATAACACTAGGTACCTACCTATACCTAACATATATGTTGAGTGTTTACGGGATACTTCAAAACCAACAAATAAGACTGTCGGGTAGGTAGGTACCTGTACAATATATATTCATCCAATTTAAACGGGTCCTACATTAGATATCTCTAAAATTGTTTAATATAACTTTAGTACAAGTATCTACATTATAATATAGTATAAAATTACATTCTATAACTAGGTATTCACTTACTACAATTTTCATTTTCTCTAATTTTCAAAATCTCTAATGATTAATTTTCTATAAATTTGTTTTCATATAATTTTCTATAAAACTCAAAATCCCTAATTTCAAAATCAATAAGATGACCTAATGATTAATATAGGTAGGTAGGTAGGTACTTACTTACCATTGATAGATACTTACTATAATTTTCTTTTTATATAAAATTGTTTTCTATAATTTTGAAGATATCTATTACTTATCATAAGTAAATGATCTAATGAATGAATTAATTGTATATAACTTTTGTCCCATAATATAGGTACCTAGTTAATAAACTTTTTCTTTCATGTCAAACGCGGAGTATAGGATCGATGTGATTTTTGTTTGCTGAAGGGCTTATTGAAATAAAAAAATTATATCTAAAAACTAAAAATCCATAAGTATTGAGTTTATGGGTTCATGGCGCTTTGCCGCCCGGGCAGTGGATTCCACGTCACGCCTTGGTGACCAACGCACGCGCCAGCCGAGACGTGATGGGGAATCCAGTTTAATAGTTGTGATTAGTCGTTGATTAATAAGACGTATCACAGTCGGCGGAAACATCCTAACTACCGATTTATTGGCTATTGTTACTGTGACGTCCATAACACTTGACATTGGCAAATCATCGGAAACACTGATGGAGTTATAATAAAATAATAAGAACATCTAAGATTTTGCAAGACGACGCCCCTCATCGTCTTATAAAATCTTAGAAGAACATCGAGAATACATGAACATTAAACATATATTATGTAGATATAGTGTGTAGTGTGTACAGGGTCACCAACAATCATGTACCTAGGTATATAATATGTCACCAACATGTACCGATTTTGATGGTTTCTTTTTTAATCGACAGATAATTCTTCCGGATTGGTCCCATTTTTATCTCATAAAAATTGGTTCATTAGTTTTTCAGAAATTTTGAAATAACTGACCTTGTACCTAAGTAATTTTTTTTTAATATCTCGATGAAATATGTAGTACTTATATAGGTACCGAATTTGACGACTTATTTTTTTAAGGATAAAATAATTTCTCGACACAGACATATGACGAAAATAGGTTCAGTAGTTTTTCAGAAATTCAGTAATTTGCCTACTGCTGAAAATTATATCAGAGAAAAGCCTTAGCAACGGACTATTGACACGAAGTTGTCAATTTTCGTATCGACGGTGGTCTAGCGACTAAAGGTATGGGGTGCAGCGCAGGATGCACATGGTTTAAATCCCATCCACTGCAGTATTTAAGCAGCAGCTCTAAGGGCAGCAAAATCACTTAAAAGAAAAAAATAAACCTTTTAAAAATAAAGTGTAGGTACCTACTTCAAAAATTTGCACTGAAAGTAAGAAATAATAAATATTTCGTCGTGGAATTTGAAGACGGTTGGTGCCAAATTAGAAACAACTTAGTTTCCAAATTCACTAATCTACTACAATCATCAGTCTACATAAATAATATTGAACAGATCTTTATCTTCTTAGATGTTTACTTCATTTTTTATCCTATACCAACCGTCTTCAAATTCTACGACGAAATATTTATTATTTCTTACTTTTCAGTGCAAATTTTTGAAGTCGGTACACTTTTTTTAAAAGGTTTATTTTTTTTACAAACAATCACATTGAAATAAAAAATATATATCTAAAAACAAAACTAAAATGTTTAAGTAGGTAGGTACCTACCTATTG
>CAWUQD010000012.1:0-19559 GCA_963924495.1 Nemapogon koenigi
GGCCAGCGCGGCGCCGGCCGGGCAGCACTTGGGCGGCGCGGCGGACCCGGCGGACGCTGCAGTCGCGGGGTCGCGATCGTCACAAAGCATGACCCGTCCCGGCGCGGCGCAGTACATGGTGGGAGGCAGCGCGTGTCCCGCCCGCCGCTCCAGTAACGACCCGTTGTTGGCGAACACCAGATAGGGCACCGTGTCGTCGTCGGGCAGCATGCGCGGGACGGCACACCCGGCCGGCAGCACCGTCACCCGCCAGTGCGTCGGCGCCGTCCCGCGCTCCAGGAACCCGCGACGCGCCGGCGCATACACACGCGTGGGCCACCCGGGCGTCGCGGACTCCGGGTCAGCGTCCCCCGCCGGACAGCGTCGCACCTCGAGCCCGCCAGCAGACAGCCCGGGCCCTAGCACGGCCCACAGCACGGGCCACACCGCGACCCACATTACATCTCGAGCTCACTATACACTACAACACACGACACGACCGCGGAGAGCGGCCACACTTATTAACTAACTGGTGACTTGATGTGATGAGTCTCGCAGCCCCCCTCCCCGCAGCTCGGCGGCTCGACGCGGCGCCACTCACCGCGGGGTGTGTAGTGTGTGTGGGGGGTACGAGGAAGGTCGCCAGCCCGCATTCCTCGACGGTGACCGCTCCTGCTGCCTGCTGCACCGTCAACACCGAGCACACCCGACTACTACCGACAACTCCCGAGCGCTGTCTCTGTCCATAGTGTCTACAGCTACCTACGTACCTACTGTACTGCTGCTGTCACAACACAACCACAACAAAGTCTTCAACCAATCGAAGCCGCAGCACTAGTAGCTCTAGCTAGAGTCTATTAAGTATATAGCTAGACATTAGACAATTATCCGTCTGCAATTAAAAATTGGCTGTTTTTTGTACATAACTTTGGAACCTGCCAGTCTGAAATTTTATATGCAGCATGCTCTTGACCATAATAATTATATGTCGTTACCTCGAGGCCGGGGGCGGGGGCGGGGCCCGGGGGCATGTCGGTCGTCGGTATATCATAACATAATATCATTACAAAAATTAATTATCGGAATCCGCATTCATTTTATCATCGAGTTATTACTAAAATTGCTGAAAAAAGTTTTTTTTTAATTTCTGAAAACTACTGAAGCAATTTTCACGAAAACAAAAATGGGACCAATTCGAAAGAACCATCAATATCTGTTTACAATGGCATGGTAGTGGTGAGTGGTGCATACAAAAAATACAGTCGAATGAGAAACTCCTACGTGTTTGAAGTCGGTTAAAAAGGGAACTAAATAAGAGAAGGGTATATCCACTTGCAATGGACCAGACAGTGAGTTCAACGTGGTACCACTGTACCACTGCCGGACGGCAAGCAGGCAGACACCACCAGGGATCATACCTACATACATATACTTAGATGTGTTGCGGTGGTTGTTATCAAGAAGACAAAGCCGACTGTCGACTGTTGACTGCTACTTGCGAGTTGCGATAACGACCTATTATTGTAATATGAAGTACCTATCTACCTACTTACCTACCATGCGTATATGGAATCTATACCTTCAGCCAACGCTCGGGTATACAATAAAATTCATACGGCCGTTATTAAGCATTTCGTAATATACCCGACCGCAACATTTGTCCGGGGTAGATCTTCATGTAGAACACTCCATTTTGATATACTATGATGTATACCCATTTCAGTGTTTCTCGAAGTTTATTACACTAACGAATACAGAGACATACAGACAAAGGGGCGACGTTTAATTGTATATGTTAGGATTGAAATAAAATTTATACAAGAAAAGAAGATAAAAACGTTTATTAATATTACAATTGAAAATGTTAAAATTAAAAATAAAAGTTTAGTATTCTGTCCGAATTCCCCTGCCTTTACGTCTACTCAGGGCTGTGACACGCCTTATTATTATCTGATGTAAAATTAAGTTTTGTCCTTGCTCTGATGTATTCAGTTTTTTAATAATATTTGTAAATTTTGCTAGTGCTCTGGACAGTGTGGTTCGATTCAAATAACTGTATGAAGCGTTGTATTTCACTTTTAAAGTCTTTTATATTGATGCGGATACATGCTCTTCTACGTTGTTTGACGATGTTAAACCTGCCTTTGAGCTCTACATGGAAGATTTGAAGACAGCAGTGATCTTTGGAATGCAGAGTAGAGATTGTGGCAGCAAAAGTGGCAGAGAGTGGCCGAAACGGAAAAACCGAAAATGGCCATACTGAGTTTGCCGCATACTGCCCGGCGCTGCCCGGCGCTGCCCGGTGTCCGGACGCTACTTTACCAACATTTTAGGAGTCATTCCAGTCACAGGTGTCAAAGCGCTTTTGAGAGTCTAAAAATCTGAAAAATTCTTAGCAGTAGGTATAGGGATGGCGGGAAAATTTAGGATAAATTATACATAAACGGGGTTTTCACGATTTCTGGGAAAAGTCGACCTCCTATCGAAAAAAGTTAAATATAAAAGTTGTAGGAACTTAAAAAAACTACAACTTTTATCAACTATTTTTTGACATAACCTATAAAAATGGAGAAAATCGCTAAAAACCAGAACAGATTTTTGATTTTTTAAATATTCAGGACGACTTTTTATTCGTTGAGACCTCTACTTTAAGATGGTGTAAAAAAGTTTTTGGTTACAATGGAAAAACATCGATAAAAATCAAATTTTATAACATTTACATAACTTTTTTAGACAATCTTAACTTTTCATCAACTTTTTTGTCAACAACAAAAATTGGGCCTTTTTTTCAATTACATTCATAGAAAAAAAAATTATTTAATGGCTTGACAAAATTGCAGCTTATTTAAAACATAAAAATTTACATTTTCACCACATAAAAATCGGATAATATTTGTGAATGATAAAAAATTAAAATTCTGGTAAAAACCTAAAAACTAAAAAGTGATTTTCTCCATTTTTTAGGTTATGTCAAAAAATCGTTCGAATAAAATATGTAGATTTTTTAAGTTTCAACAACTTTTACATTTAACTTTTTTCGATAGGAGGGCGACTTTTCCCAGAAATCGTGAAAAACCGCGTTTCACCCTTAAAAACACACATTTTCGCACAAAGACTAGGTAGTTTTAGCAGAAGGATCACAGCCCCCGGCCGGTCTCACCTTCAACCAATCTCGGTCTCGAGTCGGCCGTGCCGCGCTCATAACGGCACGTCCGACCCCAGACCCCACCTCGAAACCGGCCGCACCGCGACAGAGCAGCACGGCCGGTAACACCTACCATCTCATTTTGTCTTCGGGCCGACCGCACTGCGACAGAGCAGCACGACCGACCCTGGACCCATCTCGAAACCGGCCGCACCGCAACAGAGCAGCACGGCCGGTAACACCTTCAGTCTCGGGCCGAACGTGCCGCGATCTTAACGCTCTAATCGGCACGACCGACCCCGGACCCCACCTCGGAACCGGCCGTGCGGGTTTTTCCGTGCGGCCCTCCTCTTCTTCTTCAACTTCCCTCATCATTTGGCTCGAGTCGGCCGCACCGCGAGCGAAGACAGTACGACCGACCCAAAACCCCATCCCAAAAACCAGGCCGCACGGCCGGTGACATCTTCATTTTGGTCTCGGACCGGCCGTGCCGCGCACTTAGCGGCACGTCCGACCCCAGACCCCCACCTCAGTACCGGCCGCACGGCCGGTCACATCTTCACAACAACACCTCCAACCGGTAAGCGCCACCGGTTCCAGCTCGGAAAAGGCGGCGCTCGAAAGCGCGACCGATTCCACAGGTCGGCTGCACCGTGAAGAACAGCCGACCCCGTATATAGCCGCATCCGCAATGGACTCTGCTGGAACACCCAGAGCCCAGCGGAGCGGCATACCTTGTTCTAGAGTCAGCCGCGCCGCGGGTCATGACGACACGACTGACCCCAGAGCCCCACCTCGGAACGGCCGCACAGGAGTCATGGGACCCCCTAGCCGCTTATGCGAAAAGCCCCGCCGACGCATACAGAGCCCTCGCACAGCGGCTCCACCTCGGGTGCCGCTTAGCTTCACCGTGGATAGTGTGGCGAGTACTACCACGGTTACTAAGCCCCCCCGCCACGACAAGGCGGGCACCCCCGGGGGGGCACCGGGGGGGGGGGGGGGGCACCCCCCGGGGGGTACTCCTACCACCTGCCCCTACCTCTACCACTACCACTACCTCTATATCATCAATTTCTATTTCGCAACGCACGCGATGTAAGATATTTCTTAGGTAATTTTTTTACACCTTAGGTTACATTATTGGAGTTTTAGTAAGGATCCTTAATTTTTTTGAAAATATAATATAGCCTATGTCACTTGGGGTGAATGTAGCTTTCCAATGGTGAAATTTTGAAATCGGCACAGAAGTTTTTGAGTTTATTCATTACAAACATACACACACACACAAATACAAATGTTTCCTCTTCATAATATTGTAGTGACCTGCAACATTCATCAGACGCGTGCGACGACGCATGCGCCGAACTATACTGAGGCGAGATGTGCTTTTATACCAGGCATCCCCTCCACGTACACAACCGCGACTCGAGCGGGTCGCGAATAATTATTCTCATTGGACGGCTTCATTACTATTGTACATGTTTCTAGGTCTAGGAAATTTCTAGTTATTTAAGTAGTTATAATTGTAAATAAATATTCTTTCTTTCTTTCTTTCTTTCTTTCTTTCACTAAGACTGAAGTCGTTTTAATAAACTACCGACAAACAACCTCCAAACTGGTGACCCTCGACGAAGCCTGCACGCCACAAAAATAAAATGTCCGTCGAACCACATGCACAAGGTGCATCGGCGAAGAAAGAAGAATCATCAGAACTGGCGTCAATTTCGCTACATGCACGTATACCGCCGTTCTGGAGAGAGAACCCGCGACTATGGTTCGCGCAGTTCGAGGCAGTCGTCGCGTCTCAGAAAACAGGAGACGAACAAAAATATAATTTGGTCGTCGCCGTACTACAAAGGACAGATATTGAACAAATAAGCGACATTGTGCTTAACCCTCCGAGTACGGGAAAGTATGACATACTGAAGAGTCGTCTTCTCTCGGTATACGAAGAGTCAGAAGGAAAGCAGTTTCAGAAGCTGCTGAGCGGACTCGAGCTCGGAGACCAGAAACCGTCACAACAATATAATTAAGTATTAAGTATAGATATCATTGGCCATTTGGTCGTAACTGTTGTTATCAATTAGGGTTCCGCAATAATCTAGCTAGACGAAAACAAACCCGATACAATACAGTATAACTCGCGCCAAATAAGTTAAGCTGTAAAGTATCGTGGTTAAACTACGCTCCATACGATTTCTTATTTAAATCCATTTTATAATACCTGTACTAGCTGTGCCTTATTGTGTTGTGGTTGCACCCACGTCAATGGTTACTGCTCAGCTCCCCATAATAGCATTTTCGGTAGGCATCAATTCCCCAACGGTCGGGGAATGGTTGGCATTTTGTTAGTTAGTTGGCCAACGTGAAAACTACTTTGGGCCGACGAATAAAATATTGTCATTACAGCCTACCGTTTGCCAACAATGGCCCAACCAATACTTTAACTACCGTCGGCTATACAACGTGAAAACTACTTTGGGCCGACGAATAAAATATTGTCATTACAGCCTACCGTTTGCCAACAATGGCCCAACCAATAATTTAACTACCGTCGGCTATACAACGTGAAAACTACTTTGGGCCGACGAATAAAATGTTGTCATTACAGCCTACCGTTTGCCAACAATGGCCCAACCAATACTTTAACTACCGTCGGCTATACAACGTGAAAACTACTTTGGGCCGACGAATAAAATATTGTCATTACAGCCTACCGTTTGCCTACATAGGCCCAACCAATACATTAACTACCGTCGGCTATACAACGTGAAATATTTATTGCGATTCGCGATATATTGTTTAAACAAATAAATAAACATATATATATATATATATACCTACGATTATTATAAACTTTGATACATTAGAACAATCTAAGATTTTATAAGACGATGCGTGGCCCGCGTCGTCTTGCAAAATCTTAGAGAACAATGTATATCATCATGTAAAAACCCTATTGACATTATATCTGAGGCGAACATTTCTAACGCATGTAGCTGTTTGTATAATATAGACGGTTACAGTATGCACACAGAGCTGCGACAGTTTCGCAATGGAGGAGGTATTATTTTATACATAAATAATAAGACATAAATTTACACACATCAAAACAAAGCACTTTGAATGTATATTAGGGAAAATCAAAACACAATCAAACTATTGCGCGGATCTGTGTTCACTGTATCGTCCACGTGGTTTATTTATTTTTTTATAATAATTTCTTAATGAGCTCCAAAATATTATTAAGAAAATAGACACTGCGAGAGATAGTATTTGTTGGGAGACACTAACATTGACTTGAAGACTGATATTTCTATAAAGCATATGTATAAAAGCATGATGTATAGCTGCGGACTTGAGTGCGGGATCTCCGATTACACGCGAATTGAAATTAGAAATGAAAATTAAGTAAGTCATGTATTGATCATGTGTTCGTGAGAGCCCGCTCTCAAGATGTTTACACCCCGGCTCTGGGTACTGTATTGGCCGACCACCGCGCGATCTCTGTGGCATGCATCGGTCCGTGCCTTATACAGCATGCTCCAAAATTTAAATATATTTATAATAATACAAATTTAAAGACCTTTCTAAATGACATCGAATGGCACCATACACACGATATGTTAGACCCTAACAACTTATATCATATAAATGAAAGCATAAATAAATACTACAATAAATAGAGAATAGAAGTAAAAATAAAAACCAACCCGTCGCGGAACATAAATAGATGAATAAACAAAAAGTAATTATTGCATGTGAATATATAGATATAAACTGTATACAGAATGAAAAAAAGGATAAATATAACATGGTTAAAAGATTAAAATATAATAAGGATAGAAACTATGCTAACAAAGTAGTCATAAAAAGCAAAAATAATTGTCTACAAAATCAAATAAAAAACAATAAAAACAACCAAAAACAACTATGGCAGATACTAAACAAAAGAACAGGTAGAGTTAGGGATTCCATAGATTGTGTAATAGTTATGCAGTTTTTATAAAAGCGTAAAAGTATAATACGTAATTGTAACATTCCACTATTGGATAGTAATTCTTACAAAAAATCGTCATTTGTGAGTATTCGATTCCAAAAAGCCAGCGAGCAAAGTATTATTAAAATAATAAAACTTGGTTACGACAATATTAGAGCAATTGATTTTTAAGTAACAACATCGCTTTTGTCATAGCAAATCTAATAAACAGTAGTGTAAAAAACGGTATATATCCAAAGGAACTGAAAACGGGTATAATAAGACATATTTATAAAAAAAGGGTGTAAAAACAGTATGAAAACTACAGACCAATCACTGTATTACCGATTATCGACAAAATTGTGGAAAAATATATCAGTAATCAAATACACATTTTTTACAAAAACCACAAAATATTAACAGACAAACAATATGGCTTCCAGCCGCACAAAAACACTACCCAACTACTTAGCAATTTCACTGACATAATAAATAAATACCTAAATGATAAAAAAACATGTTCTGGTGGTATTTGTTGACTACAGCAAAGCCTTCGACACATTGAGACATCCTATACTAATACAAAACTTGGAAGAATGTAGCATCAGGAGCATGTTGATACGGTGTATTGGTTACCTTTCAGATAGATCTCACTATGTTAAAATAGAAAGATTTGTTAGTGACACGGCACAGGGATCTGTCTTGGGCCCTCTACACTACCTTACATATATCAATGTCCTGACAAAGCTCATTGAGCACTGTGACATGTACCAGTTCGCTGAAAGTGTAGACATGGCCCTAGATCATTTACAGGCTGATTTTACTGTGCTGCCACGGTGGTCACATGATTGGTGCTAAATCCAGACAAAACAAAACAAATATAAATTAGTTCTAGCCACAATAGGAGGTTACAATGTGTCGACTTAATAGCCCACAACCACAATTGTCTCCATTCCCCGAAAAGGCCTACATGTCAGTATAAACCTATTGAAATGGTGGACCACGACAAATATTTAGGACTCACAATTGACAGTAGAATGAATTGGAAGGAGCGTATTAATGACTTGTGTAATAAACTCAGAGCACTTTTAGCAAAATTTACCATAATAAAAAATAAAATTCCATATAGTATTTGCCTATCCCTTTGGCTCTGTGTGAATCATTGGTATCCTATGGTCTAAGTAGTTA
Organism: Nemapogon koenigi; assembly: GCA_963924495.1. NCBI lineage: Eukaryota > Metazoa > Arthropoda > Insecta > Lepidoptera > Tineidae > Nemapogon > Nemapogon koenigi. The sequence continues at coordinate 8,292 of CAWUQD010000012.1, forward strand.
CGGAAGGACATATAAGACACACCTCGACCAAATATTCCAATTACAAACTAGAATATTCAAAGTATTTGTACCCACTAAGATCAGAAAGAAAAACCCAGTTTTTTACTCAAATCTGTTCTCCTACTGCGGAGTAATGCCCATTCATACAAAAATAAAATATGCGCTGTTGCAGGAACAATACTTTAATGATAAACTGCAACAGAAAACAGTCTACATAAAAAAATACAAGGAACGCAAAGAACCCGCTTTTAATCATCCCTAAATACAGGAATGTTTACGGCATTTTAAGATACATAATTCCATCGTTAATCAATGAGTTGCCTATAGACAAAAAAAAGAAATTAGCACAAAAACATAAAGCTCAAATTGAAACAGCATTAATTATCATAATATTAACCTAATCTATTCTGACATGCGTTAAACACCTAATATAAATTATTATATTAATTTAACTAATAAAAAAAAATATTCATAAAATCTATAAACTATTCATTAATTATTCATATTCATTAATTATATAAAATTATACAATTCAAATTATAATTAAACCGTGAATATTTAGAAATTATATATTGGAGCATGCTGTATCTGAGATTTAGTTTGTTGTATTATATACAAAAAATATTGCAGCAAATTTGGGTAGTAACACATTTGCTATTGTATAGATTAGATATACCTATATTTCATTTCTTTAAATTTTGTATTCATTGTTTGATTTTATTATGTTGTAATTTGTGTTGTTGTAAAAAGAAAAATTTATGTGACGAATTTTATTCAGGTGTACTTACATTAAAACCCGATAGGATTTAGGTACACCTGCTAATGTTTCTTATTTTGTACATTTTTTATGTTTAAATAAATAAATAAATATCATCAAAGCCTACAAAGACATCAAAGTTCTTTTATTCTATACGATGTCTACCTACTTACGACAAATAAGCTCATGATATTCTTACAAAATTTAACAAAAAAGAAAAGACCTTATTTTCATAGATTTGTGGACAATGGACATTTATTTATATGGACGGCAGCACTCAACTGGTACCTGCAGCCTAGAGATGTACTATACATTTTTATACTTGTTCCAAATACCAGTTTTATCTATTACTCGGCTATTATTATGGGTTGCTTATTTTGTATTATTGAATTTGTATTGTTCATTTCAAACTTTCGTATGGTTATAAGTATAACTATTAACATAGGAATATATATTGTTTATTTCAATTTGAGGTTTTTTAAAATAATAAAATATGAAGTTGTTAGATAAAATAGAAGAATCTATTAGGTACTTCTATTCTAATCAGTCGGGTTTCGTTTGCTAAGTCAATATAGTACATTTATTCACTTAATTTATGAACACACTCAATCAAATTATTTCATAATATAGTATACTCTCGGCGACAAACTAGAAAAAGATAAAAATAATCAGTTGAATAACCAGTGCTCGCGCAGATGTGACACTCGATTTTTATCTTTTTCTAGTTTGTTTTTATATGCTAAATTACAATGACACAGGTGGAGTATTTACAGAGAAATTGTGAATAGTAATATCTCCATATATACATATATATATATATATATATATAGAATTATAGTTCTTTTTTTTATATCTAAATTCTATATATAAATACATATATATATATATATAGAATTATAGATATAAAAAATTTAATTGAAGTTAAAATCCACAGCACTTATAATACCATACAACTGAAATAATGTTATATTTGACAAAACCTTCTAAGAATTATTTTTGTCAAATATACCTATTTCAGTTGTAAGTATTATACATGCTTTTGTTATTGTGATATCTTTAATTAAAAAAAATATATAATAATATGCCTACTTTGTGCCCACTAGTATTTGAATGTATCAAATTGTATAAATACAAATTATTTCATATAGATTGTAAGATGAATAATTATGTTTTGTTAAATAAATGTTTAATTAATGAATTATGAATACTCATTTGGCTTCAACTAGTAATTATTAGATCTGATTACTAGTTGATTAAATGCCAATTTCAATGCGCAACAATTTCCTTATTGTTGGGTAACTGTGTGTAAAATATACATAGGCCCAACAATACAAAACCACCGTTGGCCCTATGTAGGAAATATTACGTAATACCTACAATACTAAACCACCGTTGGCCCTACGTAGGAAATATTACGTAAGGCCTACAATACTAAACCACCGTTGGCCCTACGTAGGAAATATTACGTAAGGCCTACAATACTAAACCACCCTTGGCCCTACGTAGAAAATATTACGTAAGGCCTACAATACTAAACCACCGTTGGCCCTACATAGGAAATATTACGTAGGGCCTACAATACTCAACCACCTTTGGGCCTACATAGGAAATATTACGTAGGGCCTACAATACTAAACCACCGTTGGGCCTACGTAGGAAATATTACGTAGGGCCTTAAATAATAAACCACCGTTGGGCCTACATAGGAAATATTACGTAAGGCCTACAATACTAAACCACCGTTGGCCCTACGTAAGAAATATTACGTAAGGCCTACAACACAAAACCACCGTTGGCCCTACGTAGGAAATATTACGTAAGGCCTACAATACTAAACCACCGTTGGGCCTACGTAGGAAATATTACGTAAGGCCTACAATACTAAACCACCGTTGGCCCTACGTAGGAAATATTACGTAAGGCCTACAATACTAAACCACCGTAGGGCCTACGTAGGAAATATTACGTAAGGCCTACAATACAAAACCACCGTTGGGCCTACGTAGGAAATATTACGTAAGGCCTACAATACTAAACCACCGTTGGGCCTACGTAGGAAATATTACGTAGGGCCTACAATACTAAACCACCGTTGGACCTATGTAGGAAATATTACGTAAGGCCTCCAATACTAAACCACCGTTGGGCCTACGTAGGAAATATTACGTAGGGCCTTCATCGTCGGCCCAACGGAATAAAAACGGCCAAATCTAACCGTAGGCCAACCGTCAACATGCAAAAGGCCCAACGGAGTGCCAACAAAAAATGCTAGTAGGCCTTTGGGTCGTAGCGTGATGATATATAGCCTTCCTGGATAAATGGACTATCCAACACAAAAATATTTCGAACCAGTATGTATATAATTCCTGAGATTTGCGCGTTCAATCAACCAAACAACAAACACACAAAGCAACTCTTCAGCTTTATTATATCAATCAACCAAACAACAAACACACAAAGCAACTCTTCAGCTTTATTATATCAATCAACCAAACAACAAACACACAAAGCAACTCTTCAGCTTTATTATATCAATCAACCAAACAACAAACACACAAAGAAACTCTTCAGCTTTATTATATCAATCAACCAAACAACAAACACACAAAGCAACTCTTCAGCTTTATTATATCAATCAACCAAACAACAAACACACAAAGCAACTCTTCAGCTTTATTATATCAATCAACCAAACAACAAACACACAAAGAAACTCTTCAGCTTTATTATATCAATCAACCAAACAACAAACACACAAAGAAACTCTTCAGCTTTATTATATCAATCAACCAAACACAACAAACACACAAAGAAACTCTTCAGCTTTATTATATCAATCAACCAAACAACAAACACACAAAGCAACTCTTCAGCTTTATTATATCAATCAACCAAACAACAAACACACAAAGCAACTCTTCAGCTTTATTATATCAATCAACCAAACAACAAACACACAAAGAAACTCTTCAGCTTTATTATATCAATCAACCAAACAACAAACACACAAAGAAACTCTTCAGCTTTATTATATCAATCAACCAAACAACAAACACACAAAGAAACTCTTCAGCTTTATTATATCAATCAACCAAACAACAAACACACAAAGCAACTCTTCAGCTTTATTATATCAATCAACCAAACAACAAACACACAAAGCAACTCTTCAGCTTTTATATCAATCAACCAAACAACAAACACACAAAGAAACTCTTCAGCTTTATTATATCAATCAACCAAACAACAAACACACAAAGCAACTCTTCAGCTTTTATATCAATCAACCAAACAACAAACACACAAAGCAACTCTTCAGCTTTATTATATCAATCAACCAAACAACAAACACACAAAGCAACTCTTCAGCTTTATTATATCAATCAACCAAACAACAAACACACAAAGAAACTCTTCAGCTTTATTATATCAATCAACCAAACAACAAACACACAAAGCAACTCTTCAGCTTTATTATATCAATCAACCAAACAACAAACACACAAAGCAACTCTTCAGCTTTATTATATCAATCAACCAAACAACAAACACACAAAGAAACTCTTCAGCTTTATTATATCAATCAACCAAACAACAAACACACAAAGAAACTCTTCAGCTTTATTATATCAATCAACCAAACAACAAACACACAAAGCAACTCTTTAGCTTTATTATATCAATCAACCAAACAACAAACACACAAAGAAACTCTTCAGCTTTATTATATCAATCAACCAAACAACAAACACACAAATAAACTCTTCAGCTTTATTATATCAATCAACCAAACAACAAACACACAAAGAAACTCTTCAGCTTTATTATATCAATCAACCAAACAACAAACACACAAAGCAACTCTTCAGCTTTATTATATCAATCAACCAAACAACAAACACACAAAGAAACTCTTCAGCTTTATTATATCAATCAACCAAACAACAAACACACAAAGAAACTCTTCAGCTTTATTATATCAATCAACCAAACAACAAACACACAAAGCAACTCTTCAGCTTTATTATATCAATCAACCAAACAACAAACACACAAAGCAACTCTTCAGCTTTATTATATCAATCAACCAAACAACAAACACACAAAGAAACTCTTCAGCTTTATTATATCAATCAACCAAACAACAAACACACAAAGCAACTCTTCAGCTTTATTATATCAATCAACCAAACAACAAACACACAAAGCAACTCTTCAGCTTTATTATATCAATCAACCAAACAACAAACACACAAAGAAACTCTTCAGCTTTATTATATTAATCAACCAAACAACAAACACACAAAGAAACTCTTCAGCTTTATTATATCAATCAACCAAACAACAAACACACAAAGAAACTCTTCAGCTTTATTATATCAATCAACCAAACAACAAACACACAAAGAAACTCTTCAGCTTTATTATATCAATCAACCAAACAACAAACACACAAAGAAACTCTTCAGCTTTATTATATCAATCAACCAAACAACAAACACACAAAGAAACTCTTCAGCTTTATTATATCAATCAACCAAACAACAAACACACAAAGAAACTCTTCAGCTTTATTATATCAATCAACCAAACAACAAACACACAAAGAAACTCTTCAGCTTTATTATATCAATCAACCAAACAACAAACACACAAAGAAACTCTTCAGCTTTATTATATTAATCAACCAAACAACAAACACACAAAGAAACTCTTCAGCTTTATTATATCAATCAACCAAACAACAAACACACAAAGCAACTCTTCAGCTTTATTATATCAATCAACCAAACAACAAACACACAAAGCAACTCTTCAGCTTTATTATATCAATCAACCAAACAACAAACACACAAAGAAACTCTTCAGCTTTATTATATCAATCAACCAAACAACAAACACACAAAGCAACTCTTCAGCTTTATTATATCAATCAACCAAACAACAAACACACAAAGCAACTCTTCAGCTTTATTATATCAATCAACCAAACAACAAACACACAAAGAAACTCTTCAGCTTTATTATATCAATCAACCAAACAACAAACACACAAAGCAACTCTTCAGCTTTATTATATCAATCAACCAAACAACAAACACACAAAGCAACTCTTCAGCTTTATTATATCAATCAACCAAACAACAAACACACAAAGAAACTCTTCAGCTTTATTATATTAATCAACCAAACAACAAACACACAAAGAAACTCTTCAGCTTTATTATATCAATCAACCAAACAACAAACACACAAAGAAACTCTTCAGCTTTATTATATCAATCAACCAAACAACAAACACACAAAGAAACTCTTCAGCTTTATTATATCAATCAACCAAACAACAAACACACAAAGAAACTCTTCAGCTTTATTATATCAATCAACCAAACAACAAACACACAAAGAAACTCTTCAGCTTTATTATATCAATCAACCAAACAACAAACACACAAAGCAACTCTTCAGCTTTATTATATAAATCAACCAAACAACAAACACACAAAGAAACTCTTCAGCTTTATTATATCAATCAACCAAACAACAAACACACAAATAAACTCTTCAGCTTTATTATATCAATCAACCAAACAACAAACACACAAAGAAACTCTTCAGCTTTATTATATCAATCAACCAAACAACAAACACACAAAGCAACTCTTCAGCTTTATTATATCAATCAACCAAACAACAAACACACAAAGAAACTCTTCAGCTTTATTATATCAATCAACCAAACAACAAACACACAAAGAAACTCTTCAGCTTTATTATATCAATCAACCAAACAACAAACACACAAAGCAACTCTTCAGCTTTATTATATCAATCAACCAAACAACAAACACACAAAGCAACTCTTCAGCTTTATTATATCAATCAACCAAACAACAAACACACAAAGAAACTCTTCAGCTTTATTATATCAATCAACCAAACAACAAACACACAAAGCAACTCTTCAGCTTTATTATATCAATCAACCAAACAACAAACACACAAAGCAACTCTTCAGCTTTATTATATCAATCAACCAAACAACAAACACACAAAGAAACTCTTCAGCTTTATTATATCAATCAACCAAACAACAAACACACAAAGAAACTCTTCAGCTTTATTATATCAATCAACCAAACAACAAACACACAAAGAAACTCTTCAGCTTTATTATATCAATCAACCAAACAACAAACACACAAAGAAACTCTTCAGCTTTATTATATCAATCAACCAAACAACAAACACACAAAGAAACTCTTCAGCTTTATTATATCAATCAACCAAACAACAAACACACAAAGAAACTCTTCAGCTTTATTATATCAATCAACCAAACAACAAACACACAAAGCAACTCTTCAGCTTTATTATATCAATCAACCAAACAACAAACACACAAAGAAACTCTTCAGCTTTATTATATCAATCAACCAAACAACAAACACACAAAGAAACTCTTCAGCTTTATTATATCAATCAACCAAACAACAAACACACAAAGCAACTCTTCAGCTTTATTATATCAATCAACCAAACAACAAACACACAAAGAAACTCTTCAGCTTTATTATATCAATCAACCAAACAACAAACACACAAAGAAACTCTTCAGCTTTATTATATCAATCAACCAAACAACAAACACACAAAGAAACTCTTCAGCTTTATTATATTAATCAACCAAACAACAAACACACAAAGAAACTCTTCAGCTTTATTATATCAATCAACCAAACAACAAACACACAAAGAAACTCTTCAGCTTTATTATATCAATCAACCAAACAACAAACACACAAAGAAACTCTTCAGCTTTATTATATCAATCAACCAAACAACAAACACACAAAGAAACTCTTCAGCTTTATTATATCAATCAACCAAACAACAAACACACAAAGAAACTCTTCAGCTTTATTATATCAATCAACCAAACAACAAACACACAAAGCAACTCTTCAGCTTTATTATATCAATCAACCAAACAACAAACACACAAAGAAACTCTTCAGCTTTATTATATCAATCAACCAAACAACAAACACACAAATAAACTCTTCAGCTTTATTATATCAATCAACCAAACAACAAACACACAAAGAAACTCTTCAGCTTTATTATATCAATCAACCAAACAACAAACACACAAAGCAACTCTTCAGCTTTATTATATCAATCAACCAAACAACAAACACACAAAGAAACTCTTCAGCTTTATTATATCAATCAACCAAACAACAAACACACAAAGAAACTCTTCAGCTTTATTATATCAATCAACCAAACAACAAACACACAAAGCAACTCTTCAGCTTTATTATATCAATCAACCAAACAACAAACACACAAAGCAACTCTTCAGCTTTATTATATCAATCAACCAAACAACAAACACACAAAGAAACTCTTCAGCTTTATTATATCAATCAACCAAACAACAAACACACAAAGCAACTCTTCAGCTTTATTATATCAATCAACCAAACAACAAACACACAAAGCAACTCTTCAGCTTTATTATATCAATCAACCAAACAACAAACACACAAAGAAACTCTTCAGCTTTATTATATCAATCAACCAAACAACAAACACACAAAGAAACTCTTCAGCTTTATTATATCAATCAACCAAACAACAAACACACAAAGAAACTCTTCAGCTTTATTATATCAATCAACCAAACAACAAACACACAAAGAAACTCTTCAGCTTTATTATATCAATCAACCAAACAACAAACACACAAAGAAACTCTTCAGCTTTATTATATCAATCAACCAAACAACAAACACACAAAGAAACTCTTCAGCTTTATTATATCAATCAACCAAACAACAAACACACAAAGCAACTCTTCAGCTTTATTATATCAATCAACCAAACAACAAACACACAAAGAAACTCTTCAGCTTTATTATATCAATCAACCAAACAACAAACACACAAAGAAACTCTTCAGCTTTATTATATCAATCAACCAAACAACAAACACACAAAGCAACTCTTCAGCTTTATTATATCAATCAACCAAACAACAAACACACAAAGAAACTCATCAGCTTTAGTACGTAGGTATAGATTTACGCACAATGTTTTTGCAAGAAACTACAATTAATGATCAAAAACATTTATTTGCAGAACCATAACAATTTTTTGCTTTTTTTTTGGACTATAAATGAATCCGCGGGAGTAACTAAATTTCCGCCTCACGCAAAATAGGCGCTAAGACGTCGAGTTGCGGAGACTGAGCCTGATAACCAGAACCAGAACCAGCTGTTAAGATAAAGAATTAATGAATTTTCAACATTTACTCAACAATATAGAAGTCATTCCTAAGTTAAAGAATTAGGAGCTCAAAAAGTTGGATTTTCTCTTGAACTGGTAATACGGCTCTTAAATATTATTTTTTAGTACACGTGTTATTTTTGAGAAATATAATATTATATGACTTACTTACCGATGGTAGATGATTGAAGTAGTTGTTTTCAAAAGTCCTCTATAATTTCGGCACACTTTTATAGTTTTATAACGCAAGACGCAATTTTTAAGGCACAAAATTTTAACACTTAGCACAAATTGTCAAACACGATGACTCAATCGGTACTGAGCGGTGGTAAAGTTCAAGTCAGGTAACAGTTCACTTACATTTTTTTCGACGCGGTCGCGCCGCTCTTGCTCTATCTAGAGTGTATATAATCAAAGTTTGGAAAATGTATAATTTGGAAAAAACGAATTCGGAACCAATCTCAGACTTCATCTTTTCACCCATTTATGAGACTTTGGCTCTTCCCTATAAAATATTTTATAAAAATACTGTCAAGTGTCACCATTCCATTTATATGTGCAAGTATGAAGGTGGCAAGGCTATAGCTATTGTCCTATTCACAATTGGGATGATATCGACCGTCTTCTAATGCCGATACACACTAAAGATGTCGTATAAATTTGGGAAATACGTTGTACTCACAGAACTTCTAGTTGTTTTGTTTTGTTATGTATTTTGTTATCTCTGCTTGTATTCATGTATGATTGAGTTATAGTCGTGATTCTTGATAATCGGAAAGTCTCTTGTGATGATTTGTAAGAAATTGATAATTCGTACATAGTTATTTGTTCAACATTTTGTAATTTCTTTGACTATTTGTGGTGGGTACTTATATAATTTTATTTGTTTTTTTTATTATTGAAGAATTGTTAAATATTATATTATTGTGACATGGGATAAAATATTGACAACTACATGAACGAAAAAAGGACAACTTGAAGCTGACAAAAATAAGACCATTTGAGAAATTACTGATACGACAAAGAAGAAGGAACCAGCATTGACAAAATTATAACGAGTTACAAAAAAAACTGGTTTACAGTTTACCCACTCCCAGAATAAAAACATATTTTGCTAAGCATTTCAGCCATTTTATGCACCCATGCATATACAATAAAATTTTAAAATCAATTACTTAATTTAAAATCTTGCTCAATAAGAGATGCAAAAGTGCTAATTATCAATTTCTTGTCGTCTATAACTTACGCAGTTTAACATAGTAAATATACCACATCCATATTCTAGTTATAAAATATATTATATAATAAATATATATAAATAAAATATATCGTTAGGTATTAGGAATGCAATTTTTTTTTATAACGCCTGATATAAAGGAAACATACAAGATAGCGAATTGCTATAGTATTATTTTGGTAGGCGTTAAAGTTATAAACAAATTATTGTTGACGGAGCAATCAAAAACAACATAAATTGACTTGACTTGACTTTGTATCTTGTTTGGCCTCCCCCAGTGTCAACATAAATTGTCATGTTCTATTATATACTTTTTTAAAAGGCTACTGGACGCTGGAAACCAGCTCCGAAGGCCAGCATTCGGTGTGTAATGTGTGGGCCCCATTATAGTGACTATAAGCAGGTAAAAACTAAGACGGGCGACGACGCTCTGGCTAAATTAAAAAAAAAACTACGTCCCTTTGTTTACGGATTGTGATATTTTGAAATAATTGAAAAGTTGTTACTTTGTTATAAATACCTACCTATATTAAATGTCTTTGTTATAAATATACTAATATGAGTCCACTTTAAATAAATATATTCATGAGTTGTACCTTGTTGTCTCATAGAGGGGGATGAAAAGTAGAAAAAATATTTTTTGCTCGGGCGGTGTACTTTGAATACCTCGCTATGCTTAGGATTCTACTTTAGAAACCCAGGCTGCGCTCGGGATTCTACTTCACTCCGCTCTGAATTAAAAATAGTGCAAATGCTATTTTTGCCCCCTTGTGATACAATCTACTATTAATAGTAGGTAGTTTAGTTTCTTTACATAGTACATTTACCTTCGGCTACATACTCATGACATGTCACAAACGTCCCCAACCCCACCCAATGTAAACTTCAAGTTCCTGCCCTAGTGCGAGTTTGCATCGAGTACAAACGCCTCGATCGTGAGCGCGTATCAACTTTGTATGGAAAATTGCAACAAAGTAAC
>CAWUQD010000013.1:0-62717 GCA_963924495.1 Nemapogon koenigi
CAGCCCCGCACAGTACTCACTCCAGCTTCTTTGTTACAGTTCTCGGCGGCGGGGGCGGGGGCGGGTGCGGGGCGCGGACAGAACCAGGACGACATGCAGCACGAGGAGCGCGGTCTGTACCTACTGATGTTTACTACTTACTAAATATAGCTTCTATACCTACAGTGCAGCACAACACAACACCGGCACAATTTTATTGGGTCACGTGGCTAGTCTTTCCCTTGTGTTGTCTTACTGCGCATTCATGTACTTATTGTTCACTATAATCAACTATTTAAGTAGATATTATTAAAATGATGACGGTAAAATGCATGGAACGATGTCTCTCGGAGCTCGGGGTTCGTAATGTTCATAACTCTCGAGCGAGTGGGACACGTCCGCACGTAACACTTATACATTTCCGCTAAACATAACCTAAATACCTATAAATTGAACTTTGAGCATCTCAGCTGGACCGTAGTAATTATTATTTAATCTATGGCTGGACAGCTACATAGCAAGACTAGCAAGTATTCAAACCGACCCCAGAATCTCTTCTGGGCACTGGCCAAAATCCTTTAGAACCCGCACCCTCGCTGCCCATCCCAGAAAAATATATTGTTACGCTCTTGCAGATAGCGTCTGTCTGTCCGTCAAACTGTCTGTCTGTCTGTATGTCTGTCCGTCTGTCCTTCTGTCCGTCTGTCCGTCTGTCCGTCTGTCCGTCTGTCCGTCTGTCCGTCTGTCCGTCTGTCCGTCTGTCCGTCTGTCCGTCTGTCCGTCTGTCCGTCTGTCCGTCTGTCCGTCTGTCTGTCTGTATGTCTACTCTGTCCGTACCTACCATCTAGTCTCTATAATATACTCTATATAAATAAACGATGAAAAGTTCATTGAGTTCGTTCCATACACCAATGAAAAAAGATAAGACGTCGATATAAATGAAGCCAGAAAACCATGCACACATTGAATCACGTCCCGGCGGCGACTTGGTCCCGGCGTCCCGGCCAGCGTGACCGGAACGTAGGTACTATAAAGTACGGTTTTCCGTACTATTTGTCACCCGACCGTAGATTTTCTAAAAATTGTATAGTGTAATAGGCGTTTTACCGTACCATTTCCGTACCGACAGTACCTACCGACACTACCGACTTTAGTATTGATCTCGGATCTTGTCAACAAAAACCTGGAAAGAACATTGCCTAAACACAAATTTAAAAAAAAGACTCAAGAAACTTTCAAACTCTGACAATGACAGGACAATGCAATACGATACGTTCCAAATTTCTTTTTTTTTTTTTTTTTTTATTGATTGGCAATTGTACTAAGATAAGTACATTTCTGCCAGTGTCACGTCGTTATTCAGTTACATTTATCTGTCGAAATTTAGTATCGAAACTTTCAGGAATCTGAAATAAATAATACAATACTACTTCTATATTTACAACTAAATTAATTAAAACTATTTACATACACAAAAAAAAATTATTCAACATTAAAATAATATTTAAATTAAATAATTCATGACTAAATACAACTTAAGATAGGAACAATGAAATTGATACATAACAGAAACTAACAAATTATTTAATAAGAATGATAATAAATAAACATAAAGCTTTATTTAAAATATAGATAGACTTATATTTTTATGTTATTATCCGATAAAAATTTAGATATGCATGATATTATGAAAATATTAGAATTCATCATAATATGTAGAAGACTCACTATGTTGATGGGGAAACTGAATATTGTTACTTAATAAAGATTTCATAAAATTATCCCGATTATATAATTCACATGAAAAAAAAGATGATTAGCATCTCCAATATCCAGCCCACATTCACAAATTGATGAATCTTTGATGTGAATTTTATTGAGATGAACAGGAAGACAGGTATGACCCAAGCGTAATCTACTAATTGAAGATGTTATACTTCTAGAATAATGAATTTTAAAAAACCAGGGTTTAGCAGGAACTTGCTCAACAATCTTTCTATAAAATGTACCCTTAGTCTTAGAAGAAATTCTCCATGATTTATTCCAATTTTCAAACAGAGATAATCTAGGTAAATTAATAAGATCATGACAAAAATTTTGAAAAGGAAAAACATCTCCACATGATACTGCCTCTTTGGCTAATTTATCAGCCTTTTCATTTCCATAAATATTAGCATGACCAGGAATCCAAACAATAATTACATTTAAATTTTTATCAATACAATTTTGTAAAGCCGACTTAATATTATATAATATGATATTATGATCTTTTGAATAAAACGGGGACTTACATACTGATTGAATAGAACTTAGTGAATCTGAGAAAATTACTGTAGATTTTAATTTAAATAATAAAATATATTTAATAGCTTCAAGGATACCCAAACATTCTCCTGTATATACTGTTGTTTCTGGAGGATATTTGATTTTTTGGACAATATTCCAATTCTTATGGAAAGTTTTTTTAGTAAGTTTTGAGGCGTCTGTGAAAATATAATGATAGTTGGGCCAATTTGAATCAATAATTGAACAAAATTCTAAAGTAGATTTTGTTATTCCTATATTACAAATTACACTTGGAACAAAAATGCATGTATCAAAAGAATGTGTGTATAAAGGGAGATTATTTAATCTAACTATAGGATATTTAATATTTTTAAAATATTGATAACTTTTAACCAAGGAAGGAATCGTTTTATTTGTCCAATAACTATTTGAACCACAATATCTTGTTAATAGTGAAAGTTTAGGAAAAATAGCATGCTTCTTAAATATGGCAATACGAAATAGAAATCTGTCAGATAAATATTGCCTGCGTAAAGCAAGGGGAGGGTCGACAGATTCTAGTTGTAGAGCATTAACTGGGCTGCTTTTCATTGCCCCAAGAATTATTCTAAGAGACTTGGATTGAATAAGATCTAATTTCTTAAGTGAATTTTTATTGGCAGGAATTAAAAGAAAAGAACCATAATCGAAATGGCTCCGAATAATAGCGTTATATAAAATTTTTAAATAATAAGGATGACCACCCCACCAGACTCCACATAATGTTTTTAAAATATTAATATTACGTTCACATTTATTAACAATATAATCTATGTGAGAGGTACCTGACAATTTACTGTCCAATATTAGACCTAAAAATTTATGTTCATTGACAATAGGAATTAAAACATCATCAATAGAAATATTAACTAAAGGAATATTTCGTTTTCTAGAAAATATTAATAAAACACTTTTAGCTGGGGAAATACCCAAACCATGTAATATTAGCCATTGGGACAATCCAAAAATCTTAAAAATTCTTAGCTGCAATTTTTATTTTGCCATTAAATATTTTTATTTCTTTTTCTACGAATTTAATTGAAAAAAAAGCCGAAGGAATAAAAGTAGAGAAGTTGGAAGATGTTAGAGAATAGTACAAGAGGAACTAGATGCCATTGAGCAGGATGACAGTATAAATGAAATGTAAAAGAAGATTAAGCATGGAATTGTCAAAGCTGCACACTCTACTTGTGGAGTTGTGAAGATTGGTGCCTTGGTGGTGTCAGATGAGATCCGTAGTGGAATTATGAAGTAAGGGAGGCTGGAGAAGAATGCATATTTAGATATGTTGGCTGTAAGAGGAAATAATACAGAACTTTAAGAGAGAATAAATAATAAATATAGAAAATGTAAGAATATAGTGAAAGAGATATTTAAAGAAAGTAAGATGAAAGAAAAGACAAATGAAGAGAACATTAAGATTTTTTGGAATTTAATGAGTAAGGCTTGAGGAGTTTTGACAACTTCTAATGTGAAATGATGAAAGCAGATGATGGACGATTAATGACATGAATAAGAAACATTGTTGAAAAACATTTGGCTAAGAATCAATAAGTTTACAGTGCCTTTATAGACTTAGAAAAAGCATAATATGTCAACCTATGCAGAACTGAATTATGGCCTACACTAGCGAGATATAGAGTGAACAGAAAACTCATAGGGGCAGTACAATCATTTAACATACAACCTCGTTTAACACACAATGATACAACCTCGTTTAACACACAATGTCACCTTGGCTGTTCAATCTGTATCTCGATAGTTGTTTGGCCTAATTACAATAATGTTCTTCAGGAAAGAAATGGGTTTTTATATTATGATGCTGATGCGGTATCTGGTTGCACTTTTGAACGAGGATTGCGAGAAGAAATTTATGAAAATTAATAATTCGAAATAAAAAGTACTAGTTTTTGAAAAGGATGATGAAAGGACGGAGTGTAACATTTGTATGAAATGATGTAAATTAGAGCAAGTGAATGAATTTGTTTATTGACAAAAAGTGGAAATATAGACAAGGAAATTGAAAGGAGAGTAAAAGCTGGAAGCAAGGTATTTGATAGACTAAACAATGTATGGATAAATACACAACTTACAAATAAAAGTAAAATTAATAAACATAATTATGTTTTAGTTTAGTACTTTTAATTATACTTAATGATATAGCTGAAGTGAAATATTAGAAGTACACACAATCGCCAAGCATGTATGAAAGGTATAATAAATATAAAAGAAGCAAATGGCATTCGATTGTCTATTCCTCTTGGGTAAAAGGCGTGATTATAGATAGATACATATAGTACGTACATTACAAATAGTTATATGTGCACTGCAGAGACAGACGAGTGCTGGGAGGGCGGAGAGGGCGGCGAGGGTGAATGTGAGGGGGGCGCGGGGTCGAGCGGATCCGAGATGTCACGCGGATCCGCCACGTGCCGCGTGGAGCTGGGCGCGCTCCTGGCGCCGTCACCGCGCCCGCCGGACAACAAGGTGAAGCGGCACTCCATACACGGCATCACGGAGGAGGACGTCGTGCGGCCGCACCAGGAGATGGGCTCGCTCACGCTAGAGGAGAAGAGGTACCTGCTGGGAGTGGAGCGCGGAGACGTGGCGGGCACGCGGCGTCTGCTGGCCCGGCGCGGGCTGCTTAACGTGGACTGTGTCGACCCGCTCGGACGGAGCGCACTCTTGATGGCCATCGACAACGAGAATCTGGACATGGTGGAGCTGTTACTCGCGGGCGGCGTGCGCACTGGGGACGCGCTGCTGCACGCCATCTCGGAGGAGTTTGTGGAAGCTGTGGAGGCTCTGCTGCGGCACGAGGAAGCTGCGCGTCGACCGGGACAGCCGCACTCCTGGGAAGCGCTGCCACCCGACACGGCCACCTTCACGAGCGACATCACGCCGCTTACGCTGGCCGCGCACCGCGACTCCTACGAGATCATCAAACTGCTGCTGGACCGCGGCGCCGCACTGCCGGTCCCTCACGATGTGCGCTGCGGCTGCGACGAGTGTGTGCGCTCCCGCCGCGAGGACTCACTGCGCCATTCACGGTCGCGCATTAACGCCTACCGCGCGCTCGCCTCGCCCTCGCTAATTGCGCTGTCGTCCAAGGATCCCATCTTGACGGCCTTCGAGCTGTCGTGGGAGCTACGACGGCTATCGGCGCTCGAGCACGAGTTCAAGACGGAGTACCAGGAGCTGCGCGTCCGCTGCCAGGAGTTCGCTACCGCGCTGCTGGATCACACACGCTCCTCGCTCGAACTGCGCGTGCTGCTCAACAGGGAGGCGGGCGGGCCCGGTGTCGGACCGGGGCCGACGAGCGGCGGGCTGGAGGCGGACGACGAGGGACCGGAGCGCATGCGTCTGGCGCGCCTGAAGCTCGCCGTCAAGTTGCGCCAGAAGCGGTTTGTGGCACACCCGAACGTGCAGCAGTTGTTGGCTTCCATCTGGTACGAGAGCGTGCCCGGTTTCCGTCGCAAGAACATGTTGCTGCAGGCACTCGAGATGGTCCGCATCGGCGCCTGCTTCCCACTCTACTCGCTAGCCTACATCGCCGCGCCTCACTCTGCGCCCGGTCGCACGCTTCGCAAGCCTTTCATCAAGTTCCTCTGCCACTCGGCTAGCTACTTTATGTTCCTGTGTGAGTATGTGCGGCGGGGACGGCTCTCCTAGGTCGACAGGTCGCCAGTGTCGCCACTCACTTCTATATGTCCATAGTCTTGCTGATCCTGGCGTCGCAGCGCATCGAGACGGCTGCCGGCGGATTGCTGTGGGGAGACCCGGCGCCGGTGCCACACGCGGCCGCGCTGTCTCGTCGCGGAGCGCCGCCCTCGCTGGTGGAGTGGCTGATCCTGGCGTGGGTATGCGGCCTCATCTGGAGCGAGGTGAAGCAGCTGTGGGACGTGGGACTGCGCGAGTACGTGCACGACATGTGGAACGTGATCGACTTCGTGACCAACTCGCTGTATGTGGCAACTGTGGCGCTACGTGTTGTGTCGGCGTTGCAAGTGCGGCGCGAGATGGCGGCAGGCCAGCAGTGGAACCGGCGGCGCGAGCAGTGGGACGCCTGGGACCCCATGTTGCTATCCGAGGGCCTGTTCTCGGCCGCTAACATCTTCAGCAGCCTCAAACTGGTCTACATATTCAGCGTCAACCCGCACCTGGGCCCGCTGCAAGTGTCGCTGAGTCGCATGGTTCTAGACATTCTCAAGTTTTTTGTGCTGGACATCTTGGTGATCTTCGCGTTCTCGTGCGGTGAGTGACTGTCGCCGGCCCCGACACGCGCTGTGTGACCGCTAACTTCGTCCGCACTCCGCAGGTCTCAACCAACTGTTGTGGTACTACGCGCACATGGAGAAGAAGCGCTGCACGACGGCAGCGGGGGGCGCGGCAGCTATCAACACTAACGGGACGTTGCCGGACCCGGACGCCTGCGTGGTATGGCGTCGCTTCGCCAAGTAAGTATTGTCGCTGCACCATTTATTTATAACTCGCGAGGAAATTGACATTAGTAAGTACTACCTTGCCGCCCTTACTTCGCCCGTGGAGCATATATAAATGTTCACCCCTATTATGGTATTGTCTTGATTGACTTCATACAAAAATCTATTATATAAAAGTGTGGTCACTTGCGGTCGGGAAGTGCTGCGTGCTGTTTTAGTGCTGTGTGCATTACAAATAAGTGACGAACCGTTAACATGCACCTTGCAGGAGTTATAAAGAAAGGACGGAAGGTGGAAACTTTAAGAAGCTTGTCACTTTTAATTAATACAATAAATTCCTTTGTTTTACACATTAATTTATATTGCACCATTATTTTTGAGAAAAATACACCAGATGCTTTTAATTCATCAACAATAGTTATTTGTTCAACAAGTGAGCAAAGTTATTTTTTGATGTGAGTGCTGACTTTAAGTAAATCACGAACTAGCTAAGTAGTGCAGAATTGAATCACGAGCGTAGCGAGTTGTATTAATATAGACTACTGAGCACAGTGATTTTCTCTCGTGTGAAACATACAACTTTTCACCTCTACCAGCGAGAAAAGTGTTATAGGTAAGAAAAACAATTAAGACAATATTATTTAAATGTTTGCCAACAAACCCTCATAAAACATTTAAAAAAATAACAATAAGTATTAATTACAACAAACTGACGACCCGGAATAGATCGCGCTGGCGAAAAGCGATTAGAAGAGCCGACCTCAATTAAACATGGGATATAAGGCCGGAGAAAGAAGAACTATTGTTCAACAAATGAGCAAAGTTATTTTTTGATACCAGTTATGACGTCATCAATTTTTTGTACCTATGGGATTTTAATTTTATTTTTCAGACACCTATCGTGTGTGGTATCAAATGAAGGGGCTTCATGAGCCGTTTCTTAAAATATACTACACCATTACCTTTCGGCCACCTATTTTTCAAAATATATTCAAAAAATATTTAGTTTGGGCTCCTTCAGGTAGGAGACAGATTAGTAAATTTTTGTAAAACATATGCCAAATGTCTCTTGATATACTCATATCTAATGACAAAAAGGCCATTTTAAAAATATTAATATTTTCTTTAGATTAGCTCGAGTCTTTATGCCCCCGCCTCCGCTTATTCGAGCTTTCTATTAGTGAAAGAATTTTGAGAATCGGTTCAGTAGTTTTTGAGGTCATCCATTACAAACATAAAAACAAACAAACAAAAAATTAAATCTTACCATTTCATGGATGAAAATGGTAATCAAATATTACCGTCGGAATACCCATTGCGGTGGTCAAGGTCATCTTGTATCTGTCAAAAATATGGCAAATCTAAGTTAATCCTGGAAACGTGAGTTTATTTATACAACATTTCCTCACCCCAAAAGGATTGTTATTATTTGAAATTGGATTGAGCCATATTTATTAACAATCCTTTTGGGGTGAGGAAATGTTGTATAAATAAACTCACGTTTCCAGGATTAACTTAGATTTGCCATATTTTTGACAGATAAAAGATGACTGAGAGCCACGGGTCCTTAAAAGGCTACAATTCCCCCTAAAGTAGGTAGGCCATTCGCACCGAGAATTTCCCATTCCGGCCGCCAGACGATCTAGCTAGGCCTTTGAGTATTTAAAGCTAGGCGGACCATTTGTTTCAAGAATTGGACGAGCCTGCTCGATTTCGGTGCACGGTAAGGCGGCGCGCCGGCGATTGGACGAATGAGTGGAGTCTCAGGGTCAGTCACTGAAAACAGCAGGAATTGATCTTAGAGGGGATTGCTTCTCGCAAGTCGCACGGCTAGTTTTATGTGGCCTGCTAGAGAGTGAGCTCATGGAGCTCATCTAGCAGCCTGGTCGTGCTGTGAAGGCAGAACCTCTAATTTAAGAGAACGAAACATTCTCATAATGTTTATGTCTTATATATTTTTATCATGTCCTCTATTGGTCAGTTTCTAAAATAAACGCAAACCTTTGTAAGCTTCGCATCTATACAGGGTTAATTTTGTTTATTTCGTTTTTATTACAATTAGTGTAGGTACCTCTGTGTAAAAAAATATTTTATAAAATTTCCTGTCTTATTCCAATAGTCAAGCTTATTTTAATTATTTTTTTTCAATACTAACCAATGAAACTTTGGTTATGACTTTTTGGGTTTGAGATGTTTATTTAAAAAAATGTAGTACAGAAAAGTGAACCTGCTTTTTAAAAACTTCTACACTTCATACTGTTTCCAGAGGGGTGGGTACCCCTCATAAGTCACTATGTAATGATTCATTAGTTTTTAAATCTCTAATGTAATTGAATGGTTATTAAGAAAAACGTCAATCTCTTTTATTTTTTATTTATTTTAAAGTAAGTGCTCGAAATGTCTTCCGCCGACCATAATACATAGCCTACATCTTCTTAGAAAGTTTCTCTTGAGATTCCTTATCACTCGAAGATTGTTGCGGATACTTTCTGCTGCAGCATGTATTTTGTTGCGAAGTTGGATAAATGGGAAACTTGCATAAAATTCTACAACAGATAGTTTTGAACAGTTAATGTACTTGCTTTTTCTCTTGAAGGCCCATTCCTGTAGCTTGTAATTATAGAATAACATGTTCATCCGTAGCCTGTTCGAGACGATGCAGACACTGTTCTGGGCGGCCTTCGGTCTGGTAGATCTGGAGTCGTTCGAATTGGACGGTATCAAGATTTTCACGCGCTTCTGGGGCATGTTGATGTTCGGCTCGTACTGCGTCATCAACGTGATCGTACTGTTGAACCTGCTCATCGCCATGATGAACCACTCCTACCAGCTCATCTCGGTGAGTATGTGTGGATCAGTAGGTGACCGGTGTGGACTGGAAATAACCTCGCTCTCTCTCTCTCTCTCTCCACAGGAACGCGCCGACGTCGAGTGGAAGTTCGCACGCAGCAAGCTGTGGATCAGCTACTTCGAGGAGGGTGGCACCGTGCCGCCGCCCTTCAACGTGCTACCGTCTCCCAAGTCGCTGTGGTACGCGTGGCGCTGGCTGCGGCGGAGGCTGTGCGGGCAGGCGCGCGCCTCTCGGGAACATCTACGCACCATCCGGGTGAGTAGCACGCAGGGACAGGAACCGCCGCGTCGCACTCGTGCTAGACATTCGTCTGTCTGTCTGTCTGTCGTTACAGAGGAAAGCGAAGCAGGCGAGCGAGCGCGACCTGCGCTACCAGGCCATCATGCGGAATTTGGTGCGGCGCTATGTGACGGTGCAACAGCGACGGGCGGAGAGCGGCGGCGTCACCGAGGACGACGTCAACGAGATCAAACAGGACGTTAGCGCCTTCCGTTGTGAGCTGGTGGAGATCCTGCGGAACTCGGGTATGAATACTAGCACGGCGAGTGCGGGAGCCGGCGGGGCGGGAGGGAAGAAGAACCGCCAAAAGGAACGACGGCTCATGAAGGGATTTAACATCGGGGCGGCCGGCGCGCTCGCACCCGTCGATGAAATACTCGCCACGCTGCACCGCGACCACGCGCATCCCTGGCTGCGCACCAGCCAGTCCTCGCTGTCGGACGGCGACGGGCGCGATGGTCGGGATACACACCCTGCCAAGCCGGGCTCGCAAAAGCGGCGCTGGGGCACCCTCATGGATGCGGCGCGGGCGGCCAGATTCATTGGACGCTCACGTTCCGAGGACTCTGTGTGCGAACACGCGCACCGAACCGCAGTGTCGCAGGGCGGGTCCGCTCGCGTCCCGCCTGTCGGACCTCATCTGCCGCGCCTCGTACGCAGTGGCAGTGAGCGCGACGACAGCGGCAGTGACGAGCCCCGCGCGGACCGCACGACGGGTGTCGCTCGCGCCCCGCGTCCTGCTCCTCTGCTGCCGTTCAATGCGCTCGCGGCGCTCAAGCGGAAGCGAAAGAAGTTCTCCGATTCGAGGCGTGCCGCCGACCGCAGCCGTTCCGACAAGAAGGTGGCGACTGGAAGCGCGGTCGACGCGGCGCTGGTGCGGGCCAGCTCGGTACCCGCGCGGTCCCCGCCGCACCCCGGGACGGGCGCTTGTCCAGGCCGCGCGGCCGGCAGCACGGAGCCTCTCCTGGCGTCGCTGGAGGACGAGACACGCACAGAACCAGCCGGTCCGGAGCCCGCGCCTAAACCTGTACCGCAGCCCCCGTCGATGCCGGCGCGTCTTCCCGGCGTGACTCCTCTCCACGGACACGCACCGCACCACTCGGCCGGCTGGCTGTAGCGGCAGGCGGTGGCAGGCGGTGGCAGATGGCACAGTAGACAGACACGCGCACTTACTGGTTAGTTAGTTAGGTCGACAAAGCTATTATTCTATATACATGAGGAGTTTATACAGATCATATTTATATAGGATAGATATACGACGCAGTGTAGGTAGGAGAGAGGCGGCCGCAGTCCGCTTGACTTCGATATTACGTTATATTTTGTAAGAATCGTTAACTTTATACACTATTTGTATATAACGGTGCGAAACTATCAAAAATAAAATGGGCACTAAGTACTTTACTATAGAGTTTTATTTTCCACACCCACACACCGCAGTGAATACTGATAATCATATCCAGGTGTTTTCCTGAGGGTGGATTCTTTTCATCTATTAAAATTAGCTAGGTAGGTACTCTCATCCCGTTTTCGAAGATACAAAACACGAGTCCACTTTTAGCCCTTCCCAATGTATTAGATTACAGACGGACAGACAGATCGGAGTTAATCTCTCATTTATTATATAATATTACTAGCTACGAGGGTGGATTTAAATAAGCCTAGTATAGTATCCTATGTATAGTAGGTATATAGTGGTTTTGTTGTGAATACTTATACATACTAACCTACTTGGTCGCACTCGCTCTCCTTATATTTTTTCTTATAATTTTTGTGTCAACGTTAAGAAGATTTAACTTTTTTCTTTGTCAAAATAAAAATATGATTACTTAAAACCTAATTAAATTAATAAATAAATCGTCGGTTGAGAGCGAAAACCCAATAAGTGTAAAATATGGTAAAATCAGATTATTATATGAGCAGATGCAGTTATTTAAGTATTATTTAATTTTCGGTATTCTTGTTTTATGATATCAAAATGTTTATGTGCAAGTGTTGTGAATTTATAGTAATGAAACTCAGATTTACGCGCGGCTTATTTTGTCCATATCTCTTTAGAAAAATGTGAGCAGGATGGACTATTTAAAATCGATCAGGTAACCAAGCATAAGATAAGATAATATTCAGATACCAGAAATATGAGAAAGTAGGATTTCTCAACAAAATCGGTATTTTGAAAAACACGAAAAGGACTTCGGCTTTTCTGTTTTTACAAAAACTATTAGAATTATCAAATTCTAGTTAGTGTATTCTTAAAGTATGTGAAATTATCTATCTTTTAATGTCGAGAAAATTTAAAATTAGTAAATATATTAAGAGAACTCGAGTCGCAAACTTGGCTGAAATACGCGTGAAATTTAGGATTTTCAAGGCTTCATAAAACTTAGGTGGATTTTGGTTATTTTCTTTCCATGAGAAACTTTAAAATGTATTTATCTTTAAAAACCAATTTTTATTTCGAGCCTAGCACTTACAGTTATCGCGTAAAACTGGAAAAACGAAACATCTGATTTGTATGGGACAAAAATCATGAGGCGGCCCCTTAAGTCAAGATTTCATATGCTTAAAGCATACACATATAAAAGAGCCATATGAAAGAACCCGATATATTTTAATAACTGATTTACATTTCTTGATATTTTTAATAAACTACCGATAGCTGTTTTTGCATTAGAGAATATAGTTAAATCGTCAAATATATTTTAAAACAAATACCCAATAAGACATATGTTAATGTTTTCGAACCAAAAACCTAATAGTAAACAAGTTTTAGTGTTCTTAATTTCAAATTAATAAAAAAGAGTCGATTTAACTGCTTTACACCCTTGTTAATAAAACAATTTTTATTTTTTTTTATTAGCGCGAAAACCCGTTATCTCTTGTTTATTTTATTTTGATTAGTATGAGAGGTTTTATTTGTTTTTGCAATTTATCTACATGTGTTTCAACTATGTACATCGTTAGAGCAATAATCCGTTAAGTTTTCTTTAGTTCTCTATGGTTTTAAACTAAACTGGTTTATACTTGCGCGCACGCATGATTCGTGGCAGTTGGCTACGAACAAGCTTAGGAATATAAGTACTCTCTGCTACGAACTTTCATGGTGATTAAAGTGTGTTACGAGAGTTGCCTTTTATTTATTTATTTAAACAAGGTTCACAAGTTCAGAATAACTGCAAATATCACAATATTACTTAATAGGATAAAACACTTGTTATACAGATATTCCAATTAGTAGTGAACACAACATGGCTATACATTTACACGTTATTGACTGCAAGCTGAATACACATACATGATACATAGGTGGTGGTATTACCTACTGAAACATCTTCGCAAGTGAACTTTGAATTTATTAATATAATTGTGGAATATATCCACATCGTCGTCTTTTTGACATATTATATCGTCGTAGAGTCGGCACAATCGATGTAAGGGATTATTATAGGCTATATTATTGGTACAACGAGGAAAACAAACTGTTTGTCGTCTCCTGGATACTTTTTCAGGAACCTTGAATGATACCAAAGACAGGACAGATGTTGAAACCCGCCCATTTACCAACTTGTATAGGAACATCAAGTTCAATATCCTGCGCCTACTTTCATAAGACAGAAGATCTCTTGCTTCACCACATCTAAATGATAGATATCTCAGAAAGCTCCTCTGAACTGACTCATACCTGCTTCACCACATCTAAATGATAGATATCTCAGAAAGCTCCTCTGAACTGACTCATACCTGCTTCACCACATCTAAATGATAGATATCTCAGAAAGCTCCTCTGAACTGACTCATACCTGCTTCACCACATCTAAATGATAGATATCTCAGAAAGCTCCTCTGAACTGACTCATACCTGCTTCACCACATCTAAATGATAGATATCTCAGAAAGCTCCTCTGAACTGACTCATACCTGCTTCACCACATCTAAATGATAGATATCTCAGAAAGCTCCTCTGAACTGACTCATACCTGCTTCACCACATCTAAATGATAGATATCTCAGAAAGCTCCTCTGAACTGACTCATACCTGCTTCACCACATCTAAATGATAGATATCTCAGAAAGCTCCTCTGAACTGACTCATACCTGCTTCACCACATCTAAATGATAGATATCTCAGAAAGCTCCTCTGAACTGACTCATACCTGCTTCACCACATCTAAATGATAGATATCTCAGAAAGCTCCTCTGAACTGACTCATACCTGCTTCACCACATCTAAATGATAGAT
Organism: Nemapogon koenigi; assembly: GCA_963924495.1. Lineage (NCBI taxonomy): Eukaryota > Metazoa > Arthropoda > Insecta > Lepidoptera > Tineidae > Nemapogon > Nemapogon koenigi. The sequence continues at coordinate 14,114 of CAWUQD010000013.1, forward strand.
ATCTCAGAAAGCTCCTCTGAACTGACTCATACCTGCTTCACCACATCTAAATGATAGATATCTCAGAAAGCTCCTCTGAACTGACTCATACCTGCTTCACCACATCTAAATGATAGATATCTCAGAAAGCTCCTCTGAACTGACTCATACCTGCTTCACCACATCTAAATGATAGATATCTCAGAAAGCTCCTCTGAACTGACTCATACCTGCTTCACCACATCTAAATGATAGATATCTCAGAAAGCTCCTCTGAACTGACTCATACCTGCTTCACCACATCTAAATGATAGATATCTCAGAAAGCTCCTCTGAACTGACTCATACCTGCTTCACCACATCTAAATGATAGATATCTCAGAAAGCTCCTCTGAACTGACTCATACCTGCTTCACCACATCTAAATGATAGATATCTCAGAAAGCTCCTCTGAACTGACTCATACCTGCTTCACCACATCTAAATGATAGATATCTCAGAAAGCTCCTCTGAACTGACTCATACCTGCTTCACCACATCTAAATGATAGATATCTCAGAAAGCTCCTCTGAACTGACTCATACCTGCTTCACCACATCTAAATGATAGATATCTCAGAAAGCTCCTCTGAACTGACTCATACCTGCTTCACCACATCTAAATGATAGATATCTCAGAAAGCTCCTCTGAACTGACTCATACCTGCTTCACCACATCTAAATGATAGATATCTCAGAAAGCTCCTCTGAACTGACTCATACCTGCTTCACCACATCTAAATGATAGATATCTCAGAAAGCTCCTCTGAACTGACTCATACCTGCTTCACCACATCTAAATGATAGATATCTCAGAAAGCTCCTCTGAACTGACTCATACCTGCTTCACCACATCTAAATGATAGATATCTCAGAAAGCTCCTCTGAACTGACTCATACCTGCTTCACCACATCTAAATGATAGATATCTCAGAAAGCTCCTCTGAACTGACTCATACCTGCTTCACCACATCTAAATGATAGATATCTCAGAAAGCTCCTCTGAACTGACTCATACCTGCTTCACCACATCTAAATGATAGATATCTCAGAAAGCTCCTCTGAACTGACTCATACCTGCTTCACCACATCTAAATGATAGATATCTCAGAAAGCTCCTCTGAACTGACTCATACCTGCTTCACCACATCTAAATGATAGATATCTCAGAAAGCTCCTCTGAACTGACTCATACCTGCTTCACCACATCTAAATGATAGATATCTCAGAAAGCTCCTCTGAACTGACTCATACCTGCTTCACCACATCTAAATGATAGATATCTCAGAAAGCTCCTCTGAACTGACTCATACCTGCTTCACCACATCTAAATGATAGATATCTCAGAAAGCTCCTCTGAACTGACTCATACCTGCTTCACCACATCTAAATGATAGATATCTCAGAAAGCTCCTCTGAACTGACTCATACCTGCTTCACCACATCTAAATGATAGATATCTCAGAAAGCTCCTCTGAACTGACTCATACCTGCTTCACCACATCTAAATGATAGATATCTCAGAAAGCTCCTCTGAACTGACTCATACCTGCTTCACCACATCTAAATGATAGATATCTCAGAAAGCTCCTCTGAACTGACTCATACCTGCTTCACCACATCTAAATGATAGATATCTCAGAAAGCTCCTCTGAACTGACTCATACCTGCTTCACCACATCTAAATGATAGATATCTCAGAAAGCTCCTCTGAACTGACTCATACCTGCTTCACCACATCTAAATGATAGATATCTCAGAAAGCTCCTCTGAACTGACTCATACCTGCTTCACCACATCTAAATGATAGATATCTCAGAAAGCTCCTCTGAACTGACTCATACCTGCTTCACCACATCTAAATGATAGATATCTCAGAAAGCTCCTCTGAACTGACTCATACCTGCTTCACCACATCTAAATGATAGATATCTCAGAAAGCTCCTCTGAACTGACTCATACCTGCTTCACCACATCTAAATGATAGATATCTCAGAAAGCTCCTCTGAACTGACTCATACCTGCTTCACCACATCTAAATGATAGATATCTCAGAAAGCTCCTCTGAACTGACTCATACCTGCTTCACCACATCTAAATGATAGATATCTCAGAAAGCTCCTCTGAACTGACTCATACCTGCTTCACCACATCTAAATGATAGATATCTCAGAAAGCTCCTCTGAACTGACTCATACCTGCTTCACCACATCTAAATGATAGATATCTCAGAAAGCTCCTCTGAACTGACTCATACCTGCTTCACCACATCTAAATGATAGATATCTCAGAAAGCTCCTCTGAACTGACTCATACCTGCTTCACCACATCTAAATGATAGATATCTCAGAAAGCTCCTCTGAACTGACTCATACCTGCTTCACCACATCTAAATGATAGATATCTCAGAAAGCTCCTCTGAACTGACTCATACCTGCTTCACCACATCTAAATGATAGATATCTCAGAAAGCTCCTCTGAACTGACTCATACCTGCTTCACCACATCTAAATGATAGATATCTCAGAAAGCTCCTCTGAACTGACTCATACCTGCTTCACCACATCTAAATGATAGATATCTCAGAAAGCTCCTCTGAACTGACTCATACCTGCTTCACCACATCTAAATGATAGATATCTCAGAAAGCTCCTCTGAACTGACTCATACCTGCTTCACCACATCTAAATGATAGATATCTCAGAAAGCTCCTCTGAACTGACTCATACCTGCTTCACCACATCTAAATGATAGATATCTCAGAAAGCTCCTCTGAACTGACTCATACCTGCTTCACCACATCTAAATGATAGATATCTCAGAAAGCTCCTCTGAACTGACTCATACCTGCTTCACCACATCTAAATGATAGATATCTCAGAAAGCTCCTCTGAACTGACTCATACCTGCTTCACCACATCTAAATGATAGATATCTCAGAAAGCTCCTCTGAACTGACTCATACCTGCTTCACCACATCTAAATGATAGATATCTCAGAAAGCTCCTCTGAACTGACTCATACCTGCTTCACCACATCTAAATGATAGATATCTCAGAAAGCTCCTCTGAACTGACTCATACCTGCTTCACCACATCTAAATGATAGATATCTCAGAAAGCTCCTCTGAACTGACTCATACCTGCTTCACCACATCTAAATGATAGATATCTCAGAAAGCTCCTCTGAACTGACTCATACCTGCTTCACCACATCTAAATGATAGATATCTCAGAAAGCTCCTCTGAACTGACTCATACCTGCTTCACCACATCTAAATGATAGATATCTCAGAAAGCTCCTCTGAACTGACTCATACCTGCTTCACCACATCTAAATGATAGATATCTCAGAAAGCTCCTCTGAACTGACTCATACCTGCTTCACCACATCTAAATGATAGATATCTCAGAAAGCTCCTCTGAACTGACTCATACCTGCTTCACCACATCTAAATGATAGATATCTCAGAAAGCTCCTCTGAACTGACTCATACCTGCTTCACCACATCTAAATGATAGATATCTCAGAAAGCTCCTCTGAACTGACTCATACCTGCTTCACCACATCTAAATGATAGATATCTCAGAAAGCTCCTCTGAACTGACTCATACCTGCTTCACCACATCTAAATGATAGATATCTCAGAAAGCTCCTCTGAACTGACTCATACCTGCTTCACCACATCTAAATGATAGATATCTCAGAAAGCTCCTCTGAACTGACTCATACCTGCTTCACCACATCTAAATGATAGATATCTCAGAAAGCTCCTCTGAACTGACTCATACCTGCTTCACCACATCTAAATGATAGATATCTCAGAAAGCTCCTCTGAACTGACTCATACCTGCTTCACCACATCTAAATGATAGATATCTCAGAAAGCTCCTCTGAACTGACTCATACCTGCTTCACCACATCTAAATGATAGATATCTCAGAAAGCTCCTCTGAACTGACTCATACCTGCTTCACCACATCTAAATGATAGATATCTCAGAAAGCTCCTCTGAACTGACTCATACCTGCTTCACCACATCTAAATGATAGATATCTCAGAAAGCTCCTCTGAACTGACTCATACCTGCTTCACCACATCTAAATGATAGATATCTCAGAAAGCTCCTCTGAACTGACTCATACCTGCTTCACCACATCTAAATGATAGATATCTCAGAAAGCTCCTCTGAACTGACTCATACCTGCTTCACCACATCTAAATGATAGATATCTCAGAAAGCTCCTCTGAACTGACTCATACCTGCTTCACCACATCTAAATGATAGATATCTCAGAAAGCTCCTCTGAACTGACTCATACCTGCTTCACCACATCTAAATGATAGATATCTCAGAAAGCTCCTCTGAACTGACTCATACCTGCTTCACCACATCTAAATGATAGATATCTCAGAAAGCTCCTCTGAACTGACTCATACCTGCTTCACCACATCTAAATGATAGATATCTCAGAAAGCTCCTCTGAACTGACTCATACCTGCTTCACCACATCTAAATGATAGATATCTCAGAAAGCTCCTCTGAACTGACTCATACCTGCTTCACCACATCTAAATGATAGATATCTCAGAAAGCTCCTCTGAACTGACTCATACCTGCTTCACCACATCTAAATGATAGATATCTCAGAAAGCTCCTCTGAACTGACTCATACATATTTAATTCTACTCAGTACCATAGCTTCAATAAAATAAGACTGTTTTCATTCCTGAAATCCTTTGGCATGCGAAATATGAAACCCAATAGTTGAAAACACTTGGCAGTGACATTCTCACAGTGCTTAGCAAAAGTGAACTTGGTATCGAAAGTGACACCCAGATCTTTCACGCTGCTCTCCATTTTTAGTTGATTATTTCCAATGTTGTAATTGAAACATTTAAACAATTTAAATTAACAATTACAATAATTTAAGCGACCTACAAATAAGTAAAATGTGCTCCCAAAACTTTAAACGTGAATATTTCAAAACTTGTCTTTTTAAGTTATCTGGTTTTCGCTCTCAACCAACACGTATATATGATTTCTTCTTCGCCATCCACAATAAGTGGCGACCGTGACAAGTCTATATAGTAAGTGGTTTACTTATTATAGTTGTAAAATATGGATGTGCTAAAGAGACGTAGAACTCACTCAGTATAGAAGGGAATTTACCCTCACGGCGGATGATCTGGAGAAGGCGCTCAATTCTGAAGTCGAGATATCGGCAATTGAGCCACTTTTTATTAACTTTTCGGAAGCTGCTGAGTTACTGCTCTCTACGGAAGAATCGTTGCGAAAAGTTTGGTTGGAGTCTCCAGATTTTGATGAAATAAAATATGAATCGGATCAAGACAAGGCTTTCAAATATAAGACAAGGCACATTTCTCTTAAGACTATTTACAAATACATAAAAAAAAACATACTGTCCGAATTGAGAACCTTCTCCTTCTTTTTTTGGAAGTCGGTTAAAAATAGAAAAATTTATACCGCATCCTTCAAGTCAGTATTGTCTAATACAAACGAGGAAATGACGCAACATAATAATATAAAACTTCACTTTCCAAAAATTTAATTAGTAAAATTTGATGGCAATGTGAAAAATTGGTTAGCGTTCTGGGGTCCATTCAGAAAAATACACGAGGATCCTAATATAGATGATGCTGATAAATTTCAATATCTATTACAAAGCATGATAGCCAATTCGAAAGCAAAAAATTTAGTAGCAAGTTAGGTACCCTCCATGTGGTGAAAATTACATAAAGGCAGTAGAAGCTTTAAAATCGCACTTCGGCAGAGATGAAATGCTTTACTAAATCTTGTATTACAACTAGTGTTGCAACAGACCTCTGCTTCTGCTTCCGCATCTGCAGAAGTTCCGCACACTTTTTCACATCCGCTTCTGCTTCTGGTTCCGCATTTTTATATCGGAAGTTTAACGAAACTTTTTTGAAATGAAGAGATCAACGATAAGCGCGCTTATTGGCCGAATGCGCTGGCGCGGCGGCGGCGCGGGCGGGGTGGGGCGCCTACCGAGCTGGTACGAACGGGTCGCGATTATTATTGTTTTGTTTATCGTTAGTTCAAAGAGTAAATACCAGTCTCTGCATCACCGTAAAAAGAGTTTTCTCGCTTATATTCCTATTGTTACGAGCTAGGGTTCGAAGAGTTTTTTAAAATACCGATTAAATAAACAAACTTTACTTCAACACCACAAAAATACAGTTAAATAATTAAACACTATAGAATAACACTTAGTCGCACTTTATTCCACTTCACTGTTTCGCTTTGATGGCTCTGATTCGCACTGTGTTATTTCCGCCAATGATCCTCTGTTTATATTGCCCACCGAACATTCGAGAAACGCCGAGATTGTTGTATAAAGTTGTAGACGCGTCTCGATGCGGGCTCGGCGCCAAATACCTACACACAGACCGCGGCCGATTTTGATACCTATGGCTAGGCACATACGGTCTATTTTCGTTCTCTCTGGATGTTTCTAGAGACGTCTATCGACCTTGATGTGTTTAGGTATTTATTTGTGCGATTTAAGTACCTACTCGTTACACTGCCCCCCGCTTAGACTTGCTCGTCCCGAGCAATATTCGAGCCTTTGTAAGGAGCCAGTCGATCAATGTGGACAACCTTTAACTGCCCACGCGGGCATCGTTGGATCCGATAGGTCACGTCATTGATCCTCGTGATGACCTTATACGGACCTTCCCAGCGGTTCTGCAGCTTGGGAGATTTGCCTTTTCGGCGTTTCGGGTTGTGCAGCCACACCAACGATCCCTCGTCAAAACCGTTACTATTGAAGTTCCTATCGTACCTGGTCTTCATCTTTGTACTGGCCACAAGACTGCTCTGACGAATCTGGTCATGTATGTCGCACATCTTGTTTTTCAGGTTCGATACGTAGTCACTTACAGGTTGCGGCGCATCCGGAGGTCCGCCGGTCAAGAGATCAACTGGTAGTCGGAGCTCTCTCCCAAAGTTGGCATAAGCAGGAGTCACCTTTATGCTTTCATGCTCTGCGGATCGATATGAGAGCAAGAACAAGGGAATATATCGGTCCCAGTCCCTCTGGTGATCCTCAACCAGTTTCGCCAAATGAGTCTCCAAAGTGCGGTTGAACCTTTCAACCATTCCGTCGGACTGTGGGTGATACGCCGTAGTCCTCGTTTTATTTATTCCCAGGAGACGGCATACTTCCTGGAACAACTGCGACTCAAAGTTACGCCCTTGATCAGAATGTATCTCCATTGGTAGCCCGAACCTGCAGAATACTTCGTTGACCAACTTAGTCGCCACTGTTGTCGCTTCCTGGTTGGGAATTGCGAAGACCTCCGGCCACTTCGTGAAGTAGTCCATCACGACCATGAAGTACTTGTTCCCGTCTTCAGTGACCGGGAACGGTCCAGCAACGTCCACCGCAATTCGTTCCCATGGAGCGCCAACATTGTACAGCTGCATACGTCCCCTCGTACGTGTCGTAGGTCCCTTCACGGCCGCACATACTGTGCACTTGCGACACCAATCCTCGACATCTTTCCGGCAATGAACCCAATAAAATCGTTTCCTGATTTTCGCCAGGGTTCGATTCATGCCCAGATGTCTTCCCGAGGATCCATCGTGCACGGACTCAAGCACTGCGCGCACCTTTGACCTAGGCACAACCAGCTGCATCAATGTCTCCTGTCCACTGGGCGACTCCCACTTGCGGTACAGCAACCCGTTGTCCAGCACTAGACTTTCCCACTGAGCCCAGTAACTTTTCGTGGTGGAACTCATGGCTGATACAACATTCCAGCCGGGCCTTGGAACATTCTGCGTCTTCCATTCCATTATCGGCTCCAAGTTGTTATCCTTGAGTTGCTCGTCTCTCGTCCTCTCGTTCGCCCATTCGTCACTAAGGTTGTTAGTCGTAATCACTTTGATGACAGAATCACCGATTTCACGCCTCGAGCAGTGTTTACAATCTTCAGGGCACGGCCTGCGTGACAGTGCGTCAGCGTTGCCATGCATCCGTCCTCGTCGATGTTCGATCGTGAAATCGAATTCTTGTAACTGCTCGATCCACCGAGCGACTTGTCCTTCAGGATCCTTGAATTGAAGTAACCATTTCAACGCCGCATGGTCTGTCCGTAGCTTGAACTTCCTTCCGATGAGATATTTGTTGAAGTGTCGTAACGTCTTCACTACGGCCAGAAGTTCGCGTCTGGTTACACAGTAGTTCCTTTCTGGTTTCGACAGAGCCTTACTGAAATACGCTATCACAACTTCCTTGTCCCCTTCCGTTGTGACAGCACACCTCCAATGGCGATGTTGCTTGCGTCTGTGTCCACCACAAACTCGCCGACTTGGTCCGGGTAGCCCAATACAGGTGTTTCACACAGCCGTTGTTTCAGTTCCTGGAACGACTTCTCACAGTCTTCAGTCCACTGAAACGAACGCTTGTCCTCCGTCAGCCGATGTAGGGGCTTGGCTACTCCCGCGAAGTCGTATACGAAGCGGCGGTAGTATGAGCACAGACCAAGAAACGCCCGAACATCTGTTTTGTTTTTCGGGGTGGGCCATTCTCGTACAGCTATTGTCTTGTCAGGGTCGGTTTCTACGCCATCCTTAGTAATTACATGCCCGAGGTAATTCACACGTTTCTTGAAGAAGCTACACTTCTTGGCATGCAATTTCAGGTTCGCGAGCTTCAACTTGGCAAACACTCTTTCTAAATTCCTCAGGTGCTCGTTGAAGTCGCGTCCCATAATGATGACGTCATCCAGGTAGACTAGGCAAGCTTTTCCCACGAGATCAGCAAGCACAACTTCCATCAGCCTTTCGAACGTAGCAGGAGCATTGCATAACCCGAAAGGCATGACGTTGAACTGCCACAGTCCATTTCCGGTCGAGAAAGCAGTCTTTTCCTTGTCCTTGGGATCGATCTCCACTTGCCAGTATCCACTCTTCAAATCCAGTGTTGAGAACCACTGGTTCCCACTCAACCTGTCTAAGGTGTCGTCAATCCGGGGTAGAGGGTAGCTGTCCTTTCTGGTTACCTCGTTCAGCCGACGATAATCCACACAGAAACGAGTGCTGCCATCCTTCTTCTTAACTAGCACAACCGGAGAACACCATGGGTTCAAAGAAGGTTCGATGACATTAGCCTTTTTCATGTCTTCCAGCATGCACTGTACTTCGGCTTCTCTTCCTACCGGGATTCGTCGAGCACGTTGACGTATAGGTAACTCGTTGCCTGTGTTGATGGTGTGTTTCACCAATGACGTCCTGCCGAGCTGCCCATCTCTGTCACTGAAGATGTCAATGTAACGAGTGAGCATCTCCTTCGCTCTTTTGTACTCGGAGATTGACAAGTCCTTCTTCGAAATATCGACGAGTTCCAAGGGGTTTGCACTGTTATTTTTCATCGCCGACAGCTTCCCCTGGGTGCAGCTCCGCATCCAATTTACCTCGTCGCACTTCGCCACGACTTGATCCTTATTAAGAGTGACAGGAGCGCCATTGAAGTTGGTCACCCTTACTACATCTCGTCCACTCTGGCTGTTTACTAAAGTTGGAGTGAGTAACCAGCCTTTATGTTTGGAACGTTCCAGGTGGTCGATGATAGAGCACCTCGTATTGGAGGGGTCCCCATTAGTTGGTAACTCCACATCGACAAGCGTCTCTGAGTATGGGTTCAGTTTGACGCCCTTGGCACAGCGCACATAGCCAGCATAACCGCCTTTCAAAAATACCTGTTCCTGGCCGCACTGCAGTACTCCGTTGTGCAAGTCGATGCCAAACTGGAACCGCTTCATAAAGTCGAGTCCGAGAATGCAGTCGTCTATAATGTCGGCCACGATGACGGTGTGTGGGTACTCCCCGTCACCCACCTTGAGTGTCACCGGCAGCTCGTCGTATGCGGGTATAGGCTGACCGGTTGCCATGAAGAGTTTCAGACAGGAAGATGGACGTCTGGTTCTGCTCGTAGATCGTCCCAACAACTGAGGTCTCACAACCGTACGCGTTGCTCCTGTGTCGATCGTCATCTCACATGGCGTCCTGTTGACCTCGCCGGCGATCACCAGACTGTTCCCGTCGAAAACTTGTCGGATGGTAACTTTTGGGGCTGTGTCACAATCAGCCAGTACCCGCCCCGCGGCTCTGGCTGTTACTCGTTTCCCGGAAGCTCCGTAGTTACGGCACGGACATCAGCTTCGACGTCCCGTTTCGGCACTCGTTGATCCGTGCCTTGTCGTTTAAGCGCCGGGCAGCTTGCTTTAAGGTGCCCCAGCTTGTGGCAGTAGAAGAAGCGGGGTAAGTAGCTACGCCTCTCTGCTACAGGTGTCGTTGTTGGAGTAGCCTCCTCCGTCACTTGTCGCAATCGCTGAGAACGAGGCTCCTGTCTCACGGCTTCCACTTCTAGAGCATGGGCCAGTGCATCCTTCAGGGCGCTGTGGTGGCCCAGTCGAACTGCAGCTCTGACCTCCATGCTGCGGATGCCGTCGATGAATGCTTGAACGAGGTTCGCAGCAATGAACTCTTGTCCGGCAGATGGGTACGCCTTCCTCACGATCTTCTCGATCTCCAGAGCCCATTGTTGCAGATTCTCACCAGCATGTTGCGTCCTGTCCCTCAGCTGCGCTCGGTAGACGTGCTCCAGGTGTTTGTCGCCGTACCTGGAGTCCATTGCCTCGATCAGGTTCCCGTACGTGGTGCAGCTGTCTGGAGAGGCCTCCAGAACTGACAGTGCACGGCCCCTTAAAGCCACTGTCAAGGCGGTCAGAGATTGCTCGTCTGTCCAGCCGTTGGCAGAGGCGACCGTTTGGAACTGCAATTTGTACGCTGTCCAGGATGTAGTCCCGTCGTACGGCGGCACCTTGACTCGGGGGCCGGAGACGATGGCGCCTCCAGAAACAGGAGCGGTCAGCTTCAGTTTCCTTATTTCATTCTGGAGCCCCTTGCATTGGCTGTCAAGTCGTGCCTCCAACTCTCCGTAGCGGTCGTCAAGTCTTGCATCCAGTTCTCTGCTCATCCTAGTCTGTATTTCCTTGCAATGCTGTTGGAGGTCTTCATAACGAATGTCGAGGTCTTCGATTCTCTCCTCGTGCATGTCTGTAACCCTCTGTAGCTGCTTCACCTCCATAGTCACCTTTCCCAGTGACTCTGAAAGCAGCTCCTTAAGGTTAGCAGACTGCTCCTTTAACAGCCGGCAAGTCTGCTCCTCCCGAAGTCTGGCCTCCTCCTCTTGTCGTCGGGCCTGCTCCTCCTGACGTCGGGCATGTTCCTCAAATAGGTGTCGAGTCTGCTCCTCCTGACGTCTGGCCTGCTCCTCCTGTCGTCGGGTCTGCTCCTCCTGTCGTCGGGCCTGCTCCTCCTGACGTCGGGCCTGCTCCTCCATCAGCCGAAACAGCATCCCCATATCGAATGCCTGAGTAGCACCCGCAGAACCCGCAGCACCCGTATCAACTCCAGCAGCAGCTCCAGCACCAACAGCAGCAGTCCCAGCAGCACCAGCAGCGGCTCCAGCAGCAGCTCCGGCACCACCAGCAGCATTCCCAGCAGCACCAGCAGCGGCTCCAGCAGCAGCAGCCTCGTCGACCTCCTCGCCGTGATGTCCAGCAGTAGTTTGTCGTGTTTTGGGTCGCCGTGATAACGACGAGTCACGTGGTGTAATCGGCATTTTTGAATCCCACACTCCTGACACCAATTTGTTACGAGCTAGGGTTCGAAGAGATTTTTAAAATACCGATTAAATAAACAAACTTTACTTCAACACCACAAAAATACAGTTAAATAATTAAACACTATAGAATAACACTTAGTCGCACTTTATTCCACTTCACTGTTTCGCTTTGATCGCTCTGATTCGCACTGTGTTATTTCCGCCAATGATCCTCTGTTTATATTGCCCACCGAACATTCGAGAAACGCCGAGATTGTTGTATAAAGTTGTAGACGCGTCTCGATGCGGGCTCGGCGCCAAATACCTACACACAGACCGCGGCCGATTTTGATACCTATGGCTAGGCACATACGGTCTATTTTCGTTTGTACTTGATTCTCTCTGGATGTTTCTAGAGACGTCTATCGACCTTGATGTGTTTAGGTATTTATTTGTGCGATTTAAGTACCTACTCGTTACACTATTATGCAGTGTTTATTTAATGCTTTGTGTTGTTACATAAGAGTGCAATAATTAAACCAAAAAGAAGTCCTATTTGGAACTATTTTATTGAGATTAACGATTTAAGTGCCAAATGCAAAATCTTTGACAAAGTATATTTATTCACGGAAAGGTCGCACGACCACCTCATTAAAAAGTCACACAAGTAGGTATTATCTTTTGCCACTGCTACAGCAATACCTATTTGTCCGCTCCACCCAGTAGTGTAGCCATCGAACAATTATTCAGTGGAGCGGTCTCATTTACGATGAGCATCGTAATAGGTTACAGGGCAAAATTACTGTTCATTAAGTATAACTTGCCCCTGTTAATTTTGAATGCTAATTTAATAAAAAATAACAATTGTCATTTTTTTTAAGAATATTTATACTTCTGCTTCCGCTTCCGCTTCCGCAAAAAATTACCAATAACATCCGTTTCCGCTTCTGCTTCTGTTATGACACTTCCGTTGCAACTCTAATTACAACAAAGGAATGGAGGAACTAATTTATCGCTATTATATGACAATCTACAAACACAAACTCTACAAGTACCCAAACAAAAATATGCTTCCTTATTACTACCAATGGTAGAATCCGCTCTGCCAGAAGATATTCTGCGAGCATGGCATAGAAGTCATTCAAGAAGTAAGAATACAGGGGATTACCTTATTTCATTTACGAAAGACGAAGTTGAGTCTCAAGAAAGAATTGATGTAGCAAAATATGGTTTTCAAGAATTGTCTATTGAGTCAAGACCATGACATGACAAAACGTCAGACTGTGGAGACCTGGCTGGTACACTTTCCTACGTTTACTTTATAATATTATATCTGATATTTTGCACGTCATCTTGGTTTTGACGTTACTGGATGTAAACATAATTCAATGAATATATATGAGTATTTCAAGAATATTTCAGCGTTTAACTATTACATTCCTGCATTGGTGACCACCGAATTGAACTACTTTATGTAACTATAATATACATGGCGCACAAGGACAGCAGTTTGGGCAGCGGCAACCCGGCGGCTGTGTCAAACGGTACGTCTGCAGAACTGTGCAAAGTCGGAGTAAGGATTCCACCGTTTTGGCCTGAGGATCCTGAAATCTGGTTCGCTCAGGTCGAGGGCCAATTCTCCAACTCCGGGATCACAAGTGATACAACCAAATTTAATTATGTTATCGGGCATCTGGACCGTCAATTTTCGAAAGAGGTTCGAGACATTATAATCAATCCACCACAAAATGACAGGTATGAAAAATTAAAGTCAGAATTAATTAAACGACTCAGCGCTACTCACGATCAAAAAATTCAACAAATATTAACACAGGAAGAATTAGGAGATCGGAAGCCTTCCCAATTTTTAAGGCATCTACAATGTTTAGCTGGAGCGACAGTACCGGAGGATTTTTTGAAAACTATTTGGATGAGCCGTCTTCCCGCAAATATCCAGAGTGTTCTCGCCAGTCAGCCATCAGTATCATTATCTATATTAGCAGATTTAGCGGATCGAATCCAGGATATAGCTCCTTACACTAAGCAAGTGGCGACGACCAGTCAGGATAATCCTGGAAACTGCTGTGAAGAAGTTAAGCACGAAATTGCAGCACTTAAGAAAAGTTTTCAGAAGCTCTCAACTTGGGACAATAGACGCCGCTCCCGTTCTAGTTCCCGATCTCGCTCTCCATCGACGTCTGTTCGAAACAATTCTCCAAGCGACCTTTGCTGGTATCACTACCAGTTTGGTTCTAGAGCAAGAAGATGTGTCTCGCCCTGCAAATTTGACGCGGAAAACTCAAACGACGGTCGTTAGTAGCGTCCAACGACTGTCGTCAACCCTCGTCTGGCCGCCTATTTGTAACCGACAGAAAGACAAAAATGATGTTTTTAATTGACACTGGGTCTGATATTTGCGTGTTTCCTCGGACAGCTATCAAGAACAAACAAACAAAATCAAGCTACCAACTTTTCGCAGCCAACGGCACTACAATATCAACTTATGGTTTTATACATCTTACATTAAACTTCGGACTTCGACGTGAGTATGGGTGGAGGTTCGTTATCGCTGACGTCACTAAACCTATTATTGGCGTCGACTTTCTGGCGTATTACAACATCTTAGTAGACTGCAGGAATCATAGGATTTGTGATCAACTTACATATTTAGTTGCACCCGCATCTGGTGTTAACCCTACCGAAACAGTCACTTCCATTAAAACCAATTATCCGGAACTTAACCCCGATTTTGAAATTCTCCTAGAAGAGTTCCCAAACATAACGCGTCCAGCTGGCAGGCCACGTGACTGTCCCCACAATACTGTGCACTACATCAAAACTACATCTGGCCCGCCAGTTACTGCCCAACCACGTCGTCTACATCCAGACAAACTTATTATTGCTAAACGTGAGTTTGACGAGATGGTTAGGATGGGTACCGCTCGACCTTCTAACAGCCCCTGGTCCTCAGCCTTGCACCTTGTTCCTAAAAAGTACAATAACTGGAGACCTTGCGGGGACTACCGAATGCTTAATTCTCGCACTGTACCAGATAGGTACCCCATTAAACACATACATTATTTCAATTTTAGCCTTTCAGGTTGCACTATATTTTCTAAAATCGACCTTGTCAAGGCATACAATCAAATCCCCGTTTTTCCACCCGACATTCCCAAAACGGCAATTACTACTCCTTTTGGGCTTTTTGAGTTCCCAATGATGACTTTCGGCCTAAGAAATGCTGGACAGACTTTTCAGCGATTCATTGACGAAGTTACCAAAGGTCTTGACTTTACATTTAGTTACTTAGAGATGACATTTTGGTATTTTCGCATGATTTCGTAGAGCATCAACTTCACTTACGTGAGCTTTTCTCTAGACTTGATAAATACGGTCTTCTTATCAACACCTCCAAAT
Source organism: Nemapogon koenigi (assembly GCA_963924495.1). NCBI lineage: Eukaryota > Metazoa > Arthropoda > Insecta > Lepidoptera > Tineidae > Nemapogon > Nemapogon koenigi. The sequence continues at coordinate 29,205 of CAWUQD010000013.1, forward strand.
GCACTTTTGGTGTTTCAACTCTTACTTTTCTCGGCTATACAGTTTCCGCTGAAGGTGTTAAACCGCTACCAGATCAAACTGTCGCGATTCAAACATTTCCAGAGCCCAAAACTGTGAAAGAGCTAAGACGTTTCCTTGGTATGTATAATTTTTATCATCGCTTCATACCTCGTTCAGCTGAGTTACAAGCACCCCTAAACGATCTTCTTAAGGGCTCTGTGAAAAACAATCAGACTATTAAATTTGATGACATATGCAAACGGGCTTTCGAAGACTGCAAAAGAGGTCTCTGCAATGCTGCAACTCTGGCCCATCCTGACAGCAGCGCTAAGCTTGCTCTTGTCACTGACGCGTCTAGTACTGCCATAGGTGGAGTTTTACAGCAGTTTAAAAATGGATTTTGGCAGCCTTTAGCATTCTTTTCACGTAAGCTTTCTCCATCGCAGATTAAGTATAGCCCTTACGATCGTGAATTGCTTGCTATATACAAATCAATTCAATACTTCCGGCATATGTTAGAGGCTCAGGTTTTTACAGTTTTTACAGACCATAAACCTATCTCATTTGTGTTTCAAGCAAATAGAGACAAATTTTCACCCAGACAATTCCGTTACCTCGACTATATTTCCCAGTTTACATCAGACATTCAACATATTTCGGGAAAGGATAATGTAGTCGCAGATACCCTTTCCAGGATTGAAGAGTTGACCTCCAAGGCTATTGACTATGATGTGCTTGCTCATGCTCAATCTAACGATCCTGAATTAAACCTTTTATTATCAGGGGGTTCATCACTCAAATTTGTTAAACTTCCTATTTCAGGATCTTCCTCATTCATTTATTGCGATGTGAGCTCTTCTACTCCTCGACCTTTTATCGTCAAAGCATTACGCCGTCAAGTATTTGATGCCATTCATTCTCTCTCTCATCCAGGAACAAATGTCACAGTTAATCTTTTGGTACAAAGATTTGTCTGGCCTGGCATACGGAAAGATTGCCGAGAGTGGTGCCGTAGCTGTTTAGCTTGTCAACGTGCTAAAGTAACACGGCACGTGTCTTCTCCTTTGGGCGTTTTTCAATTACCTCCTGCCCGTTTTCTCCATGTTCACACCGATCTTATAGGTCCTCTTCCCATTTCAAACGGTTTTCGTTATGCTCTCACGGTTATCGATAGATTTACTCGTTGGCCTGAGGTCATACCACTCACCGATATCACGGCGGCTTCCACTGCCAATGCATTTTTGACAGGTTGGATTTCCCGTTTTGGTTGCCCGGTCAGCATCACTACTGACCGTGGTAAACAATTTGACAGCTCTACGTTCAAAAATTTAACCCAGCTAATTGGCTCGCAACATAAGATGACAACAGCATATCATCCAGCTTCCAATGGTTTAGTTGAGCGCTTGCACAGACAATTGAAAGCTGCGATAATGTGCAACGCAGACTCCAGTTGGACAGAATCTCTCCCTTTGGTTCTCCTCGGTATAAGAAGCGCCTGGAAATCAGACTTACAGTCATCTGTAGCCGAACTTGTTTATGGCGAACCATTGCGCCTTCCTGGCGAATTTTTTCATTCGAATTCTAACACTATATTAGACATGCAAGACTACGTATCAAGGTTACGCTCCTTCGCTAATAAACTAAAGCCTATCCCTACAATACATCATACTTCTAAAACAGTTTTTGTTTTCAAGGAACTGGCAACTTCAGACTTCGTGTTTCTTCGTCAAGACGGAGTCCGTCCAGCCCTGCATCCACCATATTCTGGACCTCATAAAGTCCTAAAGCGAGGTCAAAAATATTTTCGTATTCTCCTTAATAACAAGGATACCACCGTTTCGGTAGATAGGTTGAAACCAGCTTTCATGATGTTGGAAAAAGATCTTGAAACCAATGTTCCTCAGTCTCCTACTCTACCCGCAGCCGCTATGCAACCCGAACCTCTACGCATTACTCGCTCTGGACGCCACGTCCGGTTTCCACCTCACTTACGCCCGTAGTCACGGTCTCGGTGGGGGAGTGATGTGGAGACCTGGCTGGTACACTTTCCTACGTTTACTTTATAATATTATATTTAATATTTTGCACGTCATCTTGGTTTTGACGTTACTGGATGTAAACATAATTCAATGAATATATATGAGTATTTCAAGAATATTTCAGCGTTTAACTATTACATTCCTGCAACTCTACAAGACAATTATATTGTGTGTGGTGTAGCAAAGAGTCTCATCCAAGCTCAGAATGTAGAAAGGCAGCAAAAATGTCTTTAGAAGAAAAGAAAGAATTTCTTAACAACAAAAATGCATGTCAAATCTGTCTTAAAGTCGGTCATGGATATAAAAAATGCAGAAGCTTTGCGAAATGTTTGTATTGCAAGAGAAGACACATGACATTAAGAGGATCGTGTAGCTCAGCGTACGCAGCGAAATAGGTATTTAGAAAATCATATTCTGTCTCAAGCGCGCTCTTCCCCCGGGCATCAGTGCGACAGAGAGCACTGCAGCTCGTGAGTGTTCGTAGGTATGTTTTTCGTTGAAAATTGCGTTTTGGGCGAAAACGATTTACACCTACTAAACTATAACGAAACCTTACAATTTTGGTGTCATATGTTTTAGCAGATTATAATCTACGTACGTACGTTTTGCTTTTTTTTAAATTTTGCTTTGTTTCTCAAATACAGACGGTTTATTACCAGCAAGTTATGAACCAAAAAAAAACGAGATTTGAGGGGCTTATAACTTTTGACCTATTACGAATTTTGAAAAAAGGAAAAAATACGTACTTAGTTTTTCACTATGTCAGTAACATACTACAAAATCGTTAAAATTAAATAATATTTAGGGGTAGTAAAACGTTTTCTCCGTTTGTATGGACATGGACGCTGTGCCCTGACATTTCGAGTTTAAATAAAGACGCTGTAAATACTAAAAACCATGGTCAAGTAAGTGAAGAAGTTTTACTATGTAATAGAGAATCCACTACGATACTACAAACAATACTTGTACAGATTGATAGACAGATGTTGGTTAGAGCTTTAATAGATAGCGGATCTCAGCGAACATATATGTAAAGAAATATGTTGCAGATAAACTAAAACTGAAGATCATTGCCAAGGAAAATATAAAGTATGGTTTATTTGGTGGAAAAGAAACAGAAACTAAAGAACATAATGTATATAATTTAAGTATAAGAGGCATTGACAACAAACATTCTTTTAAAGCAGTGGTTCCTAACCTTTTCAATCTTGATACCCCTATGGCCTATTAGGAAAATTTATTTTACCCCCCTTTAAAAATGTTATCAAAGAAAACAATTATGTATATGCTAATACAAAATCTTTAATAATAATATTAAAATGCTCAAAAATGATTATTTTTAAATTGTTAATTATAAAATTTATTATTTATCAATTCCCAGCCTTAGTTATAACCCCCACACAATAGCTGTTTTACCCCAGCGGGGGTAATTACCCCCAGGTTAGGAACCCAGGTTTTAAAGTAACAGCTGTGGAAGAAAATATTTTATGTGGATTTTTTTTTTCTTTTTTCACGGGTTCAGCTTTCGTGTTACGGTTCCAGGGTACCCAGCGGAAGACCAAGTCTCCCTCGTTTAGCCGATGGTATTTGTGAGGCTATACCTAACGAGTGGCTAGTTCTGTTGAGATATATGTTTAGATGGAAAAGCCTCTAAGTGTGGTTTGTCGGATATGTTTATGTGGATATTTACCAAAGATTAAGAGCGAAGATTTATTTTAGAACTTTCAGAGATGGGTATTATTTTGACTGAATCGATTAACACTACTAATCAAATGGATTTACTAATTGGTGCTGATTTTTCAGGTCTACTTCTGACTGGCCACATTGTTCAACTACGTAATAACATGACTGCTATAAAGACGATATTCGGGTGGACTATACAAGGAACTACTAGTTCAGGGGTATACAGTTCTGCGATAAATATGGTAACATCTTTAACTTCTTTATCTAAAATTGATTTGACTGACCTCTGGAGCCTCGAAACTCTAGGCATTAGAGATCCCGTTTAACAAATGTTACAAGCTCAACAGGATCATAACACTTTACAACATTTTAAAGATAATGTTAGGGTTAATGATGAAGGCAGGTATGAGGTTCGTTTATTTTGGCGTGATATTCTATGTCCAGAATAAAATTTTAGTCTGATTAGGAAACGCTTAGATGCAACTACTAAACGTCTTCAACGTATTGGTAAAATTAAACAATATCACGAAGTTTTTAAAGATTGGCTTCATAACAATATCATGGAAGAGTCGTCTGATACAGGTACTTCTCGATATTATTTGCCTCATCATGCTGTTTTTAAGGAATCCAGTCTAACTACAAAAATCAGACCTGTGTTATAGAAAATGTGTATAAGCAGGATGACAAAAACAACAACAAATGACATTTACATGATAGACCTCCAATTATTGTAAGTAAGACTGTATTGTTTTGTACAGTACTGCGCACTGTGTACACTGTACAGATAGCAAGGCAATGTTATGTGTGACTGGTGACTACAAAATGTGTATAAGTAGGATGACAACAACAAAACAAATGACACTTACATGATAGACCTCCAATTATTGTAAGTAAGACTGTATTGTTTTGTACAGTACTGCGCACTGTGTACACTGTACAGATAGCAAGGCAATGTTATGTGTGACTGGTGACTACAAAATGTGTATAAGTAGGATGACAACAACAAAACAAATGACACTTACATGATAGACCTCCAATTATTGTAAGTAAGACTGTATTGTTTTGTACAGTACTGCGCACTGTGTACACTGTACAGATAGCAAGGCAATGTTATGTGTGACTGGTGACTACAAAATGTGTATAAGTAGGATGACAACAACAAAACAAATGACACTTACATGATAGACCTCCAATTATTGTAAGTAAGACTGTATTGTTTTGTACAGTACTGCGCACTGTGTACACTGTACAGATAGCAAGGCAATGTTATGTGTGACTGGTGACTACAAAATGTGTATAAGTAGGATGACAACAACAAAACAAATGACACTTACATGATAGACCTCCAATTATTGTAAGTAAGACTGTATTGTTTTGTACAGTACTGCGCACTGTGTACACTGTACAGATAGCAAGGCAATGTTATGTGTGACTGGTGACTACAAAATGTGTATAAGTAGGATGACAACAACAAAACAAATGACACTTACATGATAGACCTCCAATTATTGTAAGTAAGACTGTATTGTTTTGTACAGTACTGCGCACTGTGTACACTGTACAGATAGCAAGGCAATGTTATGTGTGACTGGTGACTACAAAATGTGTATTAGTAGGATGACAACAACAAAACAAATGACACTTACATGATAGACCTCCAATTATTGTAAGTAAGACTGTATTGTTTTGTACAGTACTGCGCACTGTGTACACTGTACAGATAGCAAGGCAATGTTATGTGTGACTGGTGACTACAAAATGTGTATAAGTAGGATGACAACAACAAAACAAATGACACTTACATGATAGACCTCCAATTATTGTAAGTAAGACTGTATTGTTTTGTACAGTACTGCGCACTGTGTACACTGTACAGATAGCAAGGCAATGTTATGTGTGACTGGTGACTACAAAATGTGTATAAGTAGGATGACAACAACAAAACAAATGACACTTACATGATAGACCTCCAATTATTGTAAGTAAGACTGTATTGTTTTGTACAGTACTGCGCACTGTGTACACTGTACAGATAGCAAGGCAATGTTATGTGTGACTGGTGACTACAAAATGTGTATAAGTAGGATGACAACAACAAAACAAATGACACTTACATGATAGACCTCCAATTATTGTAAGTAAGACTGTATTGTTTTGTACAGTACTGCGCACTGTGTACACTGTACAGATAGCAAGGCAATGTTATGTGTGACTGGTGACTACAAAATGTGTATAAGTAGGATGACAACAACAAAACAAATGACACTTACATGATAGACCTCCAATTATTGTAAGTAAGACTGTATTGTTTTGTACAGTACTGCGCACTGTGTACACTGTACAGATAGCAAGGCAATGTTATGTGTGACTGGTGACTACAAAATGTGTATAAGTAGGATGACAACAACAAAACAAATGACACTTACATGATAGACCTCCAATTATTGTAAGTAAGACTGTATTGTTTTGTACAGTACTGCGCACTGTGTACACTGTACAGATAGCAAGGCAATGTTATGTGTGACTGGTGACTACAAAATGTGTATAAGTAGGATGACAACAACAAAACAAATGACACTTACATGATAGACCTCCAATTATTGTAAGTAAGACTGTATTGTTTTGTACAGTACTGCGCACTGTGTACACTGTACAGATAGCAAGGCAATGTTATGTGTGACTGGTGACTACAAAATGTGTATAAGTAGGATGACAACAACAAAACAAATGACACTTACATGATAGACCTCCAATTATTGTAAGTAAGACTGTATTGTTTTGTACAGTACTGCGCACTGTGTACACTGTACAGATAGCAAGGCAATGTTATGTGTGACTGGTGACTACAAAATGTGTATAAGTAGGATGACAACAACAAAACAAATGACACTTACATGATAGACCTCCAATTATTGTAAGTAAGACTGTATTGTTTTGCACAGTACTGCGCACTGTGTACACTGTACAGATAGCAAGGCAATGTTATGTGTGACTGGTGACTACAAAATGTGTATAAGTAGGATGACAACAACAAAACAAATGACACTTACATGATAGACCTCCAATTATTGTAAGTAAGACTGTATTGTTTTGTACAGTACTGCGCACTGTGTACACTGTACAGATAGCAAGGCAATGTTATGTGTGACTGGTGACTACAAAATGTGTATAAGTAGGATGACAACAACAAAACAAATGACACTTACATGATAGACCTCCAAGTATTGTAAGTAAGACTGTATTGTTTTGTACAGTACTGCGCACTGTGTACACTGTACAGATAGCAAGGCAATGTTATGTGTGACTGGTGACTACAAAATGTGTATAAGTAGGATGACAACAACAAAACAAATGACACTTACATGATAGACCTCCAATTATTGTAAGTAAGACTGTATTGTTTTGTACAGTACTGCGCACTGTGTACACTGTACAGATAGCAAGGCAATTTTATGTGTGACTGGTGACTACAAAATGTGTATAAGTAGGATGACAACAACAAAACAAATGACACTTACATGATAGACCTCCAATTATTGTAAGTAAGACTGTATTGTTTTGTACAGTACTGCGCACTGTGTACACTGTACAGATAGCAAGGCAATGTTATGTGTGACTGGTGACTACAAAATGTGTATAAGTAGGATGACAACAACAAAACAAATGACACTTACATGATAGACCTCCAATTATTGTAAGTAAGACTGTATTGTTTTGCACAGTACTGCGCACTGTGTACACTGTACAGATAGCAAGGCAATGTTGTGTGACTGGTGACTACAAAATGTGTATAAGTAGGATGACAACAACAAAACAAATGACACTTACATGATAGACCTCCAATTATTGTAAGTAAGACTGTATTGTCTACCTTAGGGTTTCTGAAACAGGGCTATATACAGGAAAATAGCTTCCAATAGTTTCATGTTACTAATATAACTTCACTACATATTCTTTCTATTATTACTTTTGTTGTCATTCATTTGGCACTTATGGTGACATATGGATATAACTTATACAGGGATAGAAGGCAACGAGGGAGGGTAATGTTGAATAATAGACAGTAATAATGAGACAACAAGCTCGCTGCAGGTTTATTGACACTGTGGTCGCTCAGTCCGAGTCGTCTATCTCTATATGGTCGTCGTCCAGGCGGCGCAGAGACACGCGGGCCGAGCGGGAGGACACAGCTTCCTGCAACCACGAGCCCGCGCCGGCCTTCTGGGCGGCCGAGCGGCGCGGTGTGCGGCGGGCTGGCTCGACAGGGGGCGCGGGCGGCGGGGACGCAGTGCGAGCGGCACGACCGCGACCACGGCCACCGCGCCCTCGCGTCGGTGCGGGCTGCGATGCTGTCGCGGCTGGCGGCGCGGGTGGAGCCTGCAGCAGTGCGCGCAGCACGGTCGCGTCCATGCGGTCCATGTCGTCGCGGGCAGCCCGGAGCGCACGCTCTACAGCCTCGTCAGTGTCGGGCGCGGCTGCCGTGAGCGCCGCTAGACAGTGTCGGCGGTGGGCGTCGAGCGCTCTTCGAAAGCTATCGTCGTCTCTCTTACCCGTGAAGTCTCGCACGGCGTCGGCCATAGCGCGCGCGGACAGCGCCACAAGCCGTGCGCCCGCGTCATCGCTCGCGTAGTGTCTTTGGAGCAGCGCGGCCACATCTAGCGCGTCCTCGGCGGCGACGTCAGGCGCGTCTCCAGCCCCAGGCGGTTTCCCATCCTGCTCGCCCCGAGGCCGCACACGTCGCTCCCGCTTCATGTTGAGAACGTCGTCAGGGTTGGCCAGCTGCCCGTCAAATGCGCGGCCGAAACGAGCGCGGTTAAAGTTCTGGTCCTCGCGGTCATAGAGCACGTTGAGACGCACCAGAGGTAGCGCCGGTTGTCGCGAGTCCCCGCTCCGCAGCGCCTCGGCCTCCCGCACCGCATCGTGCACGCGCGTCGTCAGCAGCTCCTGTACCGCACCGAGCTCGTCGGGGAACTCGTCAGCGAGTACGATGGTGCGGAACACGAACGGTCGCACGGTCCGCAGCGGCAACGGAGTGAGCTTGAAGCGCTTACCATGCACCTGCAGCAGCGCACAGTGCTTGGGGAGCGCCTCGCCGGCCGCCAGCGACGTGGCTACGGTGCTGCCGGGCTGTGTCACATAGAAGCGCCCGTTAAACTCCTCCTGAACGCGACAGTCGTGCTCGTGGCCCCACACGACCAGATCCAAGAAGTCGGGAAGACAGCTCTCGGACACGTAGTTTTCGGGTCCACGGTCGGCGCGATTCTGGTGGAGCACCATCAAGTTGAACCAGTCGTCACCGGGCGGGCGACGCACCTCCACACGGCGCTCCCGGAACAGCCGCGCCAACCGACGGTCCTTGAGATGCCCGAGCCCAAACAGCGCGAGCCTGGTGGCACCCTTGCGCAACAGCACCGGCTCCACCTCGACCCGCTCGTAGTCGCCCCATTTACCGAAGTAGTTGATGAGTCCCGCCGACGACAGCACGTCCAGCGAGCCGGTAGCGCCGCGGCCCACGGGATCGTCGTGGTTGCCGTGCACAGACAGCACCGGGTACGCCACGTTGAGGTCGGGGTCCTCGTAGTTGACGACGCGACCGAAATTGGCTTGCTGGTCGGACAGAGTCTCGACGGCGACCGGCTTGTCACCGAAGCAGTAGCGGCGCAGCAGACGAGCGGCACGTAGCATGGCGGACGGCGAAGGCCGCGCGTGGTCGAACAAATCGCCGGCCAGCAACACCAGGTCGACGTCGAGCTCCACGGCGCGCTGCAACACCTCCTCGAAGGCCACGAAGCTGTCGTCGCCGCGCTCGGGGTCGTTCTCCAGATATCCCAGATGGCAGTCCGTAGCCACCAAGATACGCAGCACGTCCTCGGGCGGCGCCGAGCTCACCGAACTCTCAGCGTCCACCTCGGGCATGTTGACGCGCGATCTTACTACTTTTATAACACGTTGTGATTCTGCAACGGCAAACTCAGCAGCTTATTAAAAACTCGGTTATTTATTTTACTTAACTTTAATACGTTAGTTCAGATTTGTTTTGAGATTCGGTGTAAAATTGCGGTGTTTCGATTCGGCGCCTTTTTTTTACTTTATTTGTTAGAGTCAACCACAGAGCAAGTAAGTAAGACTCAGTTCAACCAATGCCATGTCACGTCAGAACCACAGTCTACGACACTCCCGACGACGAGTAGTAGCTTGCTCCCGACACACTCCCCTCACAGAGCAAGTACCGACACTCGACAGTTCGACACCAAGGAATATACTCCTCTCTCTACCCTCGACACTGAACTCCACAACTCTTCTTCTTTTTTACTATTATTATACTCTATCTACGGCTCCATCAGTTTTCAGAGTATATTCTTTGGTTTTCAGTTTTTAGTAGTCTACGACGGGCACAGAGCAAGTGACAACACTTAACACAAGCCACAGATTAACACAAGATCGACTCACAGACAGATCAGTCATGACATTTGATTGAAGTTGCAGTTGAGGTTGCAGAGAATGAGATGCCATTAAGGACCCTTGGCTCTCAGTCGTCTGTCAAAAATATGGTAAATCTAAGTTAATCCTGGAAACGTGAGTTTATTTATACAAAATCTCCTCACCCCAAAAGGATTGTTATTATTTGAAAAGAGCAGTGCCTTCGCGTATCGAAAACAACGGCTCTTTAGAACCCATGAATAATAAAAATATGGCTGAATCCAATTTCAAATAATAACAATCCTTTTGGGGTGAGGAGATTTTGTATAAATAAACTCACGTTTCCAGGATTAACTTAGATTTACCATATTTTTGACAGATACAAGATGACCTTGACCACCGCCCCTTAACGGGCGATCCCTCTGCCACATTTTTCGACCAGTTGGCCAAGAGCAAGGAATATACTACTCTCTACCGAGACAAGAGCGTTGTACCGTTTTTCATTTGGTGTCGTTATGTATCGCGAGACAGAGCTCTAGAAAAATGGTTAATTGTGCTGTTTCTATGTGTAAAAGGCGATCCAGCACATCCAATTTCCGAGAACATGATGTCTCCTATCATGTGCAACTATTACTTATATTTTATATGTTTGTATTTTAGCATAATCTCCATAACATAATGGAAGCCGTTGCGACAAATAAACGACAGACAAATACCGTGGATATTACGTTACGTATTTAGGGTTGTGGCAATCTGAATGATTGATCGATATGAATGAATGATTTCTTTAGAAAATCTATGTACACACAGCCACTTTCATTGGTATACACCTAGAAAGAGATATAAGATTCAATACAAATTATTGACGTTTTATAAAGATGTTTTTTTCATTGACAAATGCGACGTTGCCAATTATATACTTTAGAAAGAGATATAAATTTTACTTTTTTTTTTTTTTTTTTTTTATTGGATGGCAATTGTACTAAGATAAGTACATTTCTGCCAGTGTCACGTCGTTATTAAGTTACATTTATCTGTCGAAATTTAGTATCGAAACTTTCAGGAATCTGAAATAAATAATACAATACTACTTCTATATTTACAACTAAATTAATTAAAACTATTTACATACACAAAAAAAAATTATTCAACATTAAAATAATATTTAAATTAAATAATTCATGACTAAATACAACTTAAGATAGGAACAATGAAATTGATACATAACTGAAACTAACAAATTATTTAATAAGAATGATAATAAATAAACATAAAGCTTTATTTAAAATATAGATAGACTTATATTTTTATGTTATTATCCGATAAAAATTTAGATATGCATGATATTATGAAAATATTAGAATTCATCATAATATGTAGAAGACTCACTATGTTGATGGGAAACTGAATATTGTTACTTAATAAAGATTTCATAAAATTATCCCGATTATATAATTCACATGAAAAAAAAAGATGGTTAGCATCTCCAATATCCAGCCCACATTCACAAATTGATGATCCTTTGATGTGAATTTTATTGAGATGAACAGGAAGACAGGTATGACCCAAGCGTAATCTACTAATTGAAGATGTTATACTTCTAGAATAATGAATTTTAAAAAACCAGGGTTTAGCAGGAACTTGCTCAACAATCTTTCTATAAAATGTACCCTTAGTCTTAGAAGAAATTCTCCATGATTTATTCCAATTTTCAAACAGAGATAATCTAGGTAAATTAATAAGATCATGACAAAAATTTTGAAAAGGAAAAACATCTCCACATGATACTGCCTCTTTGGCTAATTTATCAGCCTTTTCATTTCCATAAATATTAGCATGACCAGGAATCCAAACAATAATTACATTTAAATTTTTATCAATACAATTTTGTAAAGCCGACTTAATATTATATAATATGATATTATGATCTTTTGAATAAAACGGGGATTTACATACTGATTGAATAGAACTTAGTGAATCTGAGAAAATTACTGTAGATTTTAATTTAAATAATAAAATATATTTAATAGCTTCAAGGATACCCAAACATTCTCCTGTATATACTGTTGTTTCTGGAGGATATTTGATTTTTTGGATAATATTCCAATTCTTATGGAAAATTCCAATACCAACACAACCTTTTTCAGTAAGTTTTGAGGCGTCTGTGAAAATATAATGATAGTTGGGCCAATTTGAATCAATAATGAACAACATTTCATTTTTCGTAAGGTACCAAAATTCGAAAACCGTTTGGAGATTACATGCTAGAAAGCTTATTTTTCATTTTTTTTATTTTTTATATCCTTTAATTTTCGAGTTATTTTAAAAATACTGAAATATTGAAAATTAAGGATTAACAGGTGCCCTAATCTGTGCTAACCCTCTAATTTAAAAATACTAATGTCTGTTGGCAGAGTTGTTAGTTATTGAACTCAGGTGTTGCCTGCTATTAATTTTACCCATTTTTATTCCATTTGAAGCTAAATTAATAATTATTCTTTAAATATAATTATAAAAATACTTCTTTTATGTAATATTTTTTGGAAGTTTTGCTATTTTCGAATAGGCTATTACAGGAAATATATTTACGAGTGAAACCGCGGACAAAAGCTAGTATTATTATATACATTATGAATAATGTTGTAGGCATTTGAGTTCCGGCTACGGCAACACCTATTTGGAACACGGTATATTATACTCTTTGCATTTCTATAACGTATACTCTGTGGCTTGACTGACACTATCTGTCACTTTCTTTGGGTGACAGTTTATATTTCTTAATTTTAGTCCTAGCTAAGGTTTTTAGTTTATAAGTCCTCAGAATTTATAAAAATTCATAATTAAATTAAAAATATAAAAACTCAACCAAAAATAAAATATAAAAATACGTGTAACTTATTTTTTAATATATTTTTAATTAAAGTAACAAAAATGGGTGATTAAAAAAATGAAATGTTGTCCATTGAACAAAATTCTTTATTAGCTTCTAAAGTAGATTTTGTTATTCCTATATTACAAATTACACTTGGAACAAAAATGCATGTATCAAAAGAATGTGTGTATAAAGGGAGATTATTTAATCTAACTATAGGATATTTAATATTTTTAAAATATTGATAACTTTTAACCAAGGAAGGAATCGTTTTATTTGTCCAATAACTATTTGAACCACAATATCTTGTTAATAGTGAAAGTTTAGGAAAAATAGCATGCTTCTTAAATATGGCAATATGAAATAGAAATCTGTCAGATAAATATTGCCTGCGTAAAGCAAGGGGAGGGTCGACAGATTCTAGTTGTAGAGCATTAACTGGGCTGCTTTTCATTGCCCCAAGAATTATTCTAAGAGACTTGGATTGAATAAGATCTAATTTCTTAAGTGAATTTTTATTGGCAGGAATTAAAAGAAAAGAACCATAATCCAAATGGCTCCGATTTTTTAGATTTCGCCAGTGCCCATTGAAGTCATCCACCCCCAAAAGCCACTACTGATTCTGCCACTTGATCTATTGGTCATTACATTGTTCATTGCGTATCGCTCATAGTCGCGACGCCATAAAATCTTTCGTCCATCTCTCTCTGAACGAAAAGTTTTTTCGTCCGGAAAAATTACAACCTCATTTGTCCAATCAAAGTTGTAATATTGTAGAGCGAATACAATTCTCTCATTTCTATGTGCTTCTGTGAGAAGAACCTTCCTGGCAAGTTTCCGGCAGTGTATTCCTGCTGCATGAAGACGACGCCGAACGGTTTCCATACACACATTATATTGATTCGCCGTTACTCTAGTGGGAGTATATGGAGCTAAGGAGTGTGTTAAGACTATGTTATTATCCTGGTCTGCAGTGGTCGCTCGCTGTCTAGGGCGAGGCGGATGACGCTCAACACCACCCTCCTCGTCATATCTTCTGAGCCACAAGTAAACAGTTCTTCGTGTAACTCCAACTCGACCAGCTATTTCAGATACATTTAGTCCAATTTCGCGCAGAGTAACAATATGTAGCCTTTGCAGGGCCGTTAGAGGCATTTCGATACAATACAATAACGGTGATTTAAGTAGAAATTAAGTAGATATACGTATTTAGTAATACGAATAAGTAGAGCCACAAAACGTATTATGACAAGATTATGACAGACAAGAAACGTTAGTTTATATGACAATGTGACATATTTCAATATTTAAAAATCTCAAAAAGAAAGATAAATTGTTGAATATGGAACATGTTTACAAAGTAGACGTTTATGAATGAAGCAGCGGGGAACGGATATTGTGTAGAGGTGTAAGGGGCGAGGATAGTGTGTCTTTTTCTCCTTGTATACTTTTGAGAGTGGCTGTGCTATTAATGCGGAAGTTTTAATGTTTGTTGTCACGTCCATAGAGTAACTTATTACGTCTATAAACGGCTGAATGTATTTGTATGAAACTTAGAGGATAAATAGTTTATGTACGGGATTAAAACCTAATTATCTCGGAAAATATGACTACGTCATGATGGACCATAAGGATCTACTAAAAGAGATAGAGCAATGCTGTTAAAACTATTCAGTAACTAGCAATTTTACCATAAAATGAAAAATCTGGAAATTTGGAAGACCTGATGATGGTTTTAATAATTGTATCAAGAGCATTATTAATAATCGACTTTAAAGTGTTTAAATAAAGTTCTCTGCATGAATGAACTAATAGAGTAAATTCAATAGGAGCAGTGAGTGAAACCTGGTTAAGTGGGACCTGGATAAGTGAGAAACCTATTGAGGTCCCGGCACTTTTTCATCGAATTACCTCTGTTAATGGGACTTTTCGAACCTGGTTAAATGAGATTTGATTTCTAGGATTTTTTCGATGTTTACCTCTATAATTGGGACTCTGTAGGTCAATTGCCTGTATAAGTGAGACAATTTATCAGGTTAGGACAGGTTTCGACACGTTTGTTTACAAACATTTGAATTTCGTTCGCACATGCTTTGTTTGTCAGTACTATCGAGAAACAGGTTTCAGCTACTAGCAATCAAATACAAACAAACATAACCGATTACTTTAAGTCAACTGTATTGTATTGTTTTTTTTTTATAATATGTATACTAAATTTTTTTTTTAAATGTCTAAACGTGAAGCAGTAAAAGCACTAGAAACTTTGCACAGTTATTTTGAAATGACATCAATTGGTGACCAAAGCATATTTGATAAAATTTATAACATCGAAAAACATCTGATGGCTAAATAGGATACTTCCAATAGACAAACTAAAATGACAGATTTTTATAGTAATTGATACAATTTTATTTAATAATCGCACCTCTGAAATAACCTGTATTCTGACCTCTACTAATGGAACCCTCTGTAAATGAGACAGATATTTATTTATACCTGGATATCTAAGACACTGGGTAAGTGGAATCCCTCTATAAGTGAGACAAATTTGCAGGTCCCTTGATATCTCACTTAATAAGGTTACACTGTAATAGAATAGATAAAGTGAAACTAATAATAATCTTTGTTTGATTAATATGGTAAATTACATATCCTACCGCATTGCAGTGTTCAAATCTTAATTATAAATAAGTATTAATACATCTTAAAGTAACAAATTACAATATAAAGTAAAGCAATAATAAAATTTTACTGTTTTATTTAGGCCCTAAGAGTCATTCGTTCTTTATGACATACAGCACTCACAGCCCTAGTACCTCAGAACAATGACTTAAAGGTCCAAGCACCTGACAGATAGCTATCTTTTTTACTCTTATGGTTGTTTTCTTATTGTCAAAATGAAACAACACTACTTTTGTCATGATGACATATAGATTGTGTGTACACTGTTTTACAAATCTAGGTGATGTGTGTAAAATGAACACGCAAAATATCGATATCGATAAATTAGTTACAAATAAATAAAATAAATTGTCTGTCTATATCTACATTCTACACTAATATTATAAAGAGAAAAGATTTGTATTTTTGTTTGTACTTAATGAATAAACTCAAAAACTACTGGATCGATTAAAATAATACTTATTTTACCAGTGCTATGGTATATTATCACTAAGTAACATAGGCTATATTTTATACTAGCGGCTTGCCCCGACTTTGCTCGGATGAACAATTATATACAATATGTATAATCTATATTAATGGTACCTATGTAACAACTAGAGAGTTGAACCTAGGCCCTTATGGGTACTCTAGGTACTCCAAAGGTCACAAAAGGTAAGTAGGTTCAATAGGTTCGGTACTTTGCTCTGATAGTGTACGACATGGACCTGTAAGACATCTCAAGGTCGGCGGCCTGGTAGAAGGGAAGAGAATAATAAGGCAGACAGATATAAATATAAACAATGTATTATACAAAATCCTAACTATTGACCTACCTAATTAAAAACCTACCAATTTATTATCTAAATCCTAACTATCTATTTAGACAGAAGCTATATATACAATGTGGAGATTTGATCCTAATTTATGAGAACATTGTAATTAAAACAACAACCTCTTTAATAAATATCCGCAAAATCCCTATACTTTATATAAAAGTACAATAAAATTCTTTTTACAACCTCTTTAATAAATATCCGCAAAATCCCTATACTTTATATAAAAGTACAATAAAATTCTTTTTGTCATCTTGAACTTGCCATAAATTCTCACACCTTGGCTTCCATGTTAGTAAAATTGTAGTAGAAGGGATATTATTGACCTTTGAAAATCACAGTTTTTGTCAAAAACGACCGAACCTTATCTTTGGATATTTCAATTATTTTTGTAATATAATTAATTCTTATAATTAAATAGGTTTGAATTTATTTTGGTAAAATTTTACAAAACCAACGTATGGCATATGTTGCTAAATTTAGGTTTAATAAACGCATTATGTATTTACAAGACAAACTAGACTAAAATTTGTTGTCGGAACACAAAGACTCTTTATAAAAAATCATAAATAAAAAAATAGAAATCGCTATATCAGCCGCCATTTTGCCGGAAACCGAAACTGATTTTTTAAGAAAATACAATTAACCAACTTAACAAAACTATTTTTATTTTTTTTTAATTAATCGCATTTATCGATGTTACGAGTCGAGTCGAATTTTACTCGGGTGTTAAAATTACACATAGGTTAGCGATAGATTTCACCCCCACTTATCTACCCCTGGTGGGTAGCAACTTGTCGCAAATGACATCAAAAGTTTCTTACGTACTCGACGTGTTGATCAAACACATTTGCAGCCGGTATCCATCCTAGATACTTAACGTATAATCGAAAAATTCTGAAAAATAAATAATTTGCACGATTTCACCCCCACTTATCTACCCCTGGTGGGTAGCAACTTGTCGCAAATGACATCAAAAGTTTCTTACGTACTCGACGTGTTGATCAAACACATTTGCAGCCGGTATCCATCCTAGATACTTAACGTATAATCGAAAAATTCTGAAAAATAAATAATTTGCACGATTTCACCCCCACTTATCTACCCCTGGTGGGTAGCAACTTGTCGCAAATGACATCAAAAGTTTCTTACGTACTCGACGTGTTGATCAAACACATTTGCAGCCGGTATCCATCCCAGATACTAAACGTATAAGCTAAAAATTCTGAAAAATAAATAATTTGCACGATTTTACCCCCACCTATCTACCCCTGGTGGGTAGAACTTGTCGCAAATGACATCAAAAGTTTCTTACGTACTCGACATGTTGATCAAACACATTTGCAGCCGGTATCCATCCTAGATACTAAAGGTATTTACCGTTTATGTATTTTTTCATGTTTTTCCCTTTAAAAATCATGATCCCCTATGGGTAATCGTCTGCAAATAATTAATACGTAATCTAGACTTTATAAAATGTCAATTTTATTCATTTGCAGACAGTATCTCAATGTAAATTTTTATCACCTAACAGATACCATCCTCACTAGCGTAATCTTGGAGCGTCATCAGGTACCTTTGTTAAAAACTCCGTTCCCTTCAGCTGAAAAGGTGGTGTGCTATTTGCGGATGGTATCCTTCTCAGTGTGCAAAAAGTACCCAGGCTCTTAGTCTATATGTATAGGTACCGGCAATTAACTTGAATATATGTATAACGGGTTTTAAGGCGATTTCAATGATAAGAGTAGGTTTTTATATTATAATATATATTTCATTGAGTCAAATTTTACATCATTCTAGCGTTGCTGATGCCGGACTCACTTCAGTCTCGAATTCTACAGAGCTTCAAATATAGTTTATAATTATTTGAAACTCTGTCCAAAAGATTAGTTGCCAGTATTAAAACATACAGCCAGTATTTTCTACAAAAAGTATGAATGAGTGCTCATACTTTACAATATGTCATCTATTGCGCAGTACAAAATCTTAAAATTAATAGGTATTTGTACTGCGCAGTAGATGACATATATTCAAGTTAATTGCCGGGAATTATACGCTTGTTTGGAATTATAAATTCTTCTATGTCTTTAGTCATTGTTCTGAGCCTAGTACTATAGGAGAGAACGTAGTGATTATATCCCCTTTGAGTTTGAGTTTGTGTGCGTGTACCTCTAGTGTACCTCCCCTCCCGTCAAAAGTGGCAGAAAAAATTGTTCGGTGATTTAGCTCTTCCCGCCTCCAGTCTTAAATACTCAAAGGTCAAAGGGTACGGTTGCAGTCGTAGACACTCAGTCTACGGTTGGGGCAACCCCCGTTGCGCCGGCGATGTCTCAGTGGGCATCAAGTTCTGCTTTTGGCTCCTACTGGGCCAAGGTGGCCGTCGGCAACCTGTTACTAGGAATATGTAAAAGTTAATAATAACCCTGAAAAATTTATAAAGAATTTTCTGAAACATAAATGAGACAAATTAAAAACGAAATTCGTAATTTCTAAATTTGCAAAAAAAAAATCATCAAAAAAATCGGTGCATAAACAACGGTAAACAACAATAAGCGCACCGACTTTTTTCTCAGCATCTGGGTCTTTTACATTCAATATAAACCAGTTAAAAAGGCAAATTTGCACGCAGATTTTTTACAGCGGGCAACACCAGATTCGACTGAGTATAGTAACTTGGCGGGAACCATGAACTTTTGTCTTTGTTTTGATGGCGGGTGTTTTGAACTTGTGGCAAGACGAACGGCTCTCAACAAAGTTTATTTGTAACTGCTTTAAAATTATATAGTAAACACCTTTATATCAACATTATAGTTAATAAATTGAGTTTCACATGGCTCCCCTCTATCCACGGAACCGAACAGATATTTATTTGTGAACTTTCCGCCCAATGTCCCCTACCTAATCTCTCAAACTACTCAACTGATTCTAAAAAATCTAAGCTACATTACATTATCCCTGCGTGCTATAGACTATATTTATTAATGCGACAAGACCAAAGAGTACCTTTTTATATACAAAAAACGAGACCTCGTGCTGACCTCGTGTCGCCTAGTGGGGAACTAGCCACAATAATTAATTAATATTTTACTTCATATTGTTTTATTTCAAGTTTTTATGTAGATAATAGTATTTTTACATCAGGAAAAGAATATATTAAAAGGAAAGGAAGGACAAAAGACAAAAAGAATCCAAAGGAGCCAAAGGAGCATGCTGGAAAAATAAAATAAATAAGTAAATGATTTCCAGGATATGATAGAATCTAAACACAATACAACTTAAATAGTAGGTACTTACAAATATCATGCTCCTTTATAGTATATTTTTACCAGCTTGTTGCAATTAGTTCACTGTATTAAATTATTGACATTATGAAATAGGTGTGCTACTTAGCAATGCTAAAACGGAATTGACTAAAAATTGCAAATAGCAGACACTGTTATAAATTCAGATTATTTTGAAAAATTCCTAAATTATAGGTAGTCAGTAAGTTATTTTGTAAGGAGGTTAACAACTATTTTATTATTATAAGTTAGGTTGTTCGTAACTTGTTACATATTTTATTTCATACGATATGAGGTGTAGACAGTGAAAGCAAATAAATACACAATAATATCTTTTATATAGGCTATAACGTATAATCACTGAAAATAATGTTTATTTATTTGTTTAATTGATGTCCTTTTTTTATAACCAAAATAAAAATCATAAATTCATACTTCCGATCACGTGACCGCAAACGGAAAGTGACTTCACGATTTCCTAAATGTCACACAGACTACTAACTATTTATAATAACTGTCTGTCAATCTGTCACTGACTAAGTTATTTCCTCTCAGATCAATTAATCCTTGTTATTTTATATAATATAATCTGTGACCAATATTTTGTTATTATTTTGTTGTTTTACTAAAACGTGACGTCATCAACGTTTTCGCTAGAACTTGAAAAAGAAAATTAAAAACATGATTTTTTTTTAATGAAAATATAAATTTAATATAATCTAGTTATTTTATTACGTATAGTAAACCTTACAGCTATAATTTAAAAGTATTTAAAAAAATTGTCTACACGTCCAAACCTAACCTAATTTTTAAAAAAAATCCAGGGACTAAAATATTTTCCCGGGATAAGTACCACTCTAGAAATGCGGTAAATCTTCCCTTGGCCATAAGTTCAATATGTCAGCCTCGATTTGTGCATTGCCTCACGAACTTCTTTTTTCGGTATCTCTCATTTGGATAAAAGCACTTAATTTCAAGCTACAGAGTAATTATAAAAGAAAATCATTCATAACTTGTATTCAAGTGTGCGTGTACAAGTGACGTAGTGGTGGGTGGTGGGGGGTCGTGTCGTTCTCGTTGCGCTTGCGACACTTGGCCATGTCCGTGTTGGTTTGTGTACTTGTGTGGCGCAACGCAACAACAACTGTGTGACTGTGTGAGTGAGTGAGCCAGTACGTACAGTAGAGTGAATGGCAGTCTCCCGCGACGGACAGACACAGAGAGAGTTTTGTTCATGTTTTGTTGCGCGTGCGCAGCTTTCGTTATTCGAGTATTTTGTGTTGTGTTGTGATTGTTGTGGTCTGTGGTGTTGTGTCTCGTTGTAGTAGACACTAGAGCTCGTGTCCTCGCGGTACGATGAACGATGAGTGTCCGCAGTGACGGGGCTCCCGAGGCGGCCGCCACACTCCGCAATATGGGCGGAAGGCTGCGTTGGGTTCACTGGGTGCTGCCAGCTGCCAGCCTGTTACTGCTTGCGGTGCGTGACTGCTAGTGCACTCACACCATACGTCTGATAATTACACTGGCAGTGGCCTGCTTAGCCTCTCCTATTAGTATCTAGACACATTTTTCTCTTTAACATTGGTTTGGGCTTTGAGCAGATACATACAACCTGTGTGAGTTAACTTGGCACATGGCCCTGTTGATGTAATAGCCATAAACTCATAACAGCATATGAGACATGCAACAGTAACAAAGATAGAAAGGTAATGCAGGCCTCTGGCCTCCATGCAGGAAAGTGGGAAACAAGTTCAATTCAATTTCAAGCGAGGTGTCAAGTTAACTCGCATGGGTTGTAATAGATGTACACAATCCTGTACAACTATAGGTACCTAGATGTATTAGTTGGTGTCGGTGTAAGTTACAGTATTAGAGTATATGACTACAAATGAACACAGGTAGGGCCAGGGTTAAAGATTAGTTTTTATCAAAAAAGTTTGTGTATGACTTGATAGGCACATGAAGAAATTGCTGCCCGCTCTGAGTACATTCTTAACAAACACTACCTAGCTATATCCACAATAATAAGTATTATAAAGAGGTAAAGTTAGTAAGTTTGTGTAGGTGGTATCTAGATACTATAATTCTTTAGCTAATAGGAAGCTACATTATCCCCGAGTCCTAGGCTATAATTTATTTTGTTCTTAAAAATCCACGGGCGAGGACATTACTTAAAAAATAAACATTGACAACGTTTTTGTCAAGTTGTCCCAGGAATATGCCTCTTCTAATTTGTGCCATTCCTGACAATCTCAGATAAGTCTCCTCCATCACTGGTAGGTCGTCTTCCCATCTCTTTACCTGTCTTGCTCCTCCTTCTGCCACCCAATGACCTCATCATGTGTCCTGTCCATCTCCACTTATATTAAAAATTTTCAGCTTTCTCGCTTGTTTAAACAATGGGAAAAAAAACTATTTTTTTTAACACCTAATCCTTGTGTAAAATCATCAGATAAACAACTTTTTCATTAAACATTTTTCTCTAAATCCAATACTTACCGAGATATTTAACAAAAACTGGAAAAAAAAGCCAATATCTAAGTTATTTTGCAATAAAAAACAATGACGCGTATCGCCGTCGTAGTAGACAATTTAGGGTGTTATTTTCTACGTATTTTTCTTCAAAATTTAAGCTAAATATCGTATTGTTATAAAGGACCACCACTTTTCCCGTTTTTTTTGCTCTGGCGCATTGTCTGGCGCCCTGATCATTTATAAACCTAAAGAAATAAATTCTATAAAAAGTAAATATGAGCACTTTGCTAAATGTGGACATTTATAAAGTTACTAAGTCTCAACACAGTTAGTGATCAGAGTTATTTTGTGTGTCGTGTCTTTCAAGATACCTAGGTATTACCGCGCGTAATAGCGCCGCCGCCTCCGCAGCCTCCGCAGCCTGCTCGTAAACTACCTTCTATTCTATTCTATTTTTTTAAAAATGGTTCCATCAGGGTTTTGATGATTCCGCCAATGTCAAGTAATATAGACGTCACAGTAACAATAAGCCGATTGATCGGTAGGTAGAATGCTCCCGCCGGCCGTAATATGTCCTATTAATCACTGACTAATCACAACTATTACAGCGCGGGCGGGATTAAACTGGATTCCCCATGACGTCCTGGTGGACGCGTGCGTATACCACAAAGGCGTCACGTGGAATCAAACTACCTTCCTATTTTCTGCATCAATAATCCGTGAAGTTTATAATTTAAAAAAAAAACGAAATAACACGCTTTTGTCAGAGTAACGCACACTTGCGCAAACCAAATGAGCCCAAACTCATGGGATTACGTCGTTTCGTTACAGAGTTCCACCTTCTGTCTCCATTATCAGATCAGATCGACGGTACAAAATTATTGTATTGTCATCCGAATTTACATACCTACACTTAAGACGATAATTTAAGTTGTAACAGCGCCGTAGACAAATACGTATGCGACGAGAAAGTTCATAATAATTTGAAAATCCATAACACCGCGCTTAGAAGCAAAGGTAAACAACTACCCATAATATTGCCAACTCTTCAATATTTTAAAGCCAACTTCTATATTAATTTGATATTTCCAAGTCCAAAGCCTTTTCATATGATAGGTACCTACCTTGCGGTGTGGCCAGGAAGAGTCACTTCTTCTGTATATTTAGAAAAAGTGCGGACGCTGGGAGTGCTGGGACGCCCGGACGATATGCCCACCGACTTAAACGTAACGACCGACGTGACAAGTACCATATTCGGGTTATTTACAGTGTTACCACATTACGTAGGTAGGTAGGTACTACATTGTATTGTATCTCTTTCTCTGCTACTTGGCCAGATTTCAAAATTACTTATTTCTGCCACATCATTAAAAGCCAATTATTATCATTACAAATTATAAAATAATTTATGGATTCTTGTTTTGACAGGATTCATTAAATGATATTAACTAAGTTATTGTTCTTCGGATACTCGGATACTCTATTGAACCCGGATTTCACACCCTGTCATGGCGTGATGGTTGTGATTAATCACAGTCGGCGGGATAATCTTAGCTACCGATTTATCAAGATTAAACACTGGACATTGGCAGAATTGCAACGATAAGTAAGCACTGTTGCCATAGGTATATCAAAAGAAGAAGAAGTATGGCGTTTTTTACGGCTATTCAAGTTGAAACTCTTACATTGTGAGAAAAATTGATTGAGCAGTTTACGAGTTATGTAATAAAAATCTATACCATACTATATATCTATCTATCATCTCGCCTTTTATCCCAAGAGAAGTAGGCCGAATGGCAAATCGAATGCCATTTGTTACGATCTTACGATCCTGACATACCTCTTTCGCTTCTTTTATATTCATCATACATTTCATACATGTTCGGCGATTGTGTGTACCTACTTTATTGTTGTTACTTATAGTACTTTTTATACGTTCAATAAAAGTACACCTAGGTCGTCCTCTGCCAGCATTGCCTTTCACTTCAGCCATATAAATATTTTTAGTCAATCTTTCATCCTATATTTTTTTAACGTTTCCAAACCAACATAAACTACTTTTCTTCATTTTAGTCAACATCATATCTTTCACTCCGCATTCTTCTCTAATGACATCTTTCCGCTATATATTATAATATATAGGGTGTCCAGTAAGTAATATATAGGCAGATAACCTTGCAACCAGAGACAAGCTCAGGAGCATCACGTGATGAAAATTTGACCTTAATAAAAGTCGCATGGTTTTCAATATTTTTGCAATTTTAAAAATTTTAGGAAAATCACACCTTTGACCAGTATTTTGCTTGCCCTGACTACAAATGAACCTTAATTTCCAATCTGTTTTTTGCAGTGTACTCTTGAATAATGGTATTATTAACTTACCTACTTCAGAATTTCTGCAGTAACATTGAGGGTTCCGTCGGAAAAACACATTTTTTCCTCAAGTTAAAACTACCAAGTTCATATCACACGATTTCAACCTCGCATTATGAAAAAAAAAGTACTTAGCAATGAATGGCCACTCATCCTGAAAAGTTGCTTTTGTCCTAAGCCGGTACCGCGTTTACATTTATAAAAATAAAGATATTGCTAATCTAACGTGAAAGGAGCTAATTTTCAATAAACTGACTTAATTCAAAATTGTTTTAATTTTAATTTAAGAAATTGATACAAAATCTATTGTAACAAGCATTTGGATACATATGTAATAAAAGAGAATTGAGAATTTAAAAAAAAAACCAATTAAAAAAACAAAAAACAATAAAAAACGGTTATTTAATTATAAACTGACAACTCCGAGAAAGAGACACAAAAGTAAGTAAGAAAGACAAAGATAACGCTATATATCCGTCTACGATTGGTGGGTGAATAATAAATTTATGTTAGTGTCACTGATTGCTTTGCATACGTATGCTGTTTCTTTGCTCTCTGTTTATCAACTTTTTTTTTACTTTTGGATTTCTCTGATTAACGACGACTGCTCATGTGGTGAGGATGAGGACCTGTGATGAGGACTTTGTGTTGCTTAACGATTTGGACATTATTGTATGGTGATATACGCGAGTTGGCGCTTCTCTGGACTTATTGTTTTGTGCGACGTTGGCGACGTTGCTTCGAGCTGCAAAATTGCAAAATGCCACTTGTTCGAACACTTGTTGTGAAAATAAAAATATTAACAAAATGTTGTTTTTTTTTAAATTCTCAAATCTCTTTTATTAGTTATGTATTCAAACGCTTGATACAATAGATTTTGTATCGATTTATTAAATTAAAATTAAAACAATTTTGAAGTAAGTCAGTTTATTGAAAATTAGCTCCTTTCACGTTAGATTAGCAATATCTTTATTTTTATTAATGTTAACACGGTATGTAATACCGGCTTAGAATCTAGACAAATTAAGCAACTTTTCAGGATGAGTTTTCTCTCACCTCTGGGATGGTTCCGCTCAGCATCTCCTCGATGCCCTCAACGGTTTGCAAAAATGAGCGATTCGCATCATCAATAACCCAAAGGCCACACGAACTCTCGAGCCTCTACAGTTACACAGAGACATAGCCTCTCTTAGCGTCTTCTATCGACTGTATTATGGAGAATGTTTATAAGAACTCCATGACCTCGTCCCTCCATCCCCTTTTCGCACTCTCACTGCTCACACAGTGAACACGTTCTGCATACGAACGAAAAAATTCAGTGACTCGTTCCTGTGTCGCACTGTCAAAAAGTGGAACGAACTTCCGGCGTCGGTCTTTCCTCCTTTCTAGAACCTGGGGTCCTTCAAGCGAAGCGTGAAAAAGCATCTCTACGGGCCATAGTGGGCGCGACTGGCGAACTGTATTTTGCTCTATCAGTCGCTTATGTATGCTTAATAAAGTCACATGTCACGGGGCGAGCGACCAGGTGAGTGCCAGCTCTATCGGGCGCGCGTCTGCCGGCTGGAACATGTCGCGCTCCTCGGGCGGTGCCTGGCGCGTCGTCACGTCCAGAGAGACGGCGGCGGAGCGCGGCCGGGGAGCCCGCGCGGACGGTCTCTACAGAGAACGTGTAGTGCGCAGCCTCGTCACGAGCAAGCGCGGCTCAGGCGTGGCCCGCAGCTGGAGCTCGTTCTCTCCTCGCACGAACTGCACCTTGAAGTAAGCTGAGGCCGCCCGTAAATTGCGCGCCGCCCGCGGGAACAGTCGCGCCTGTCTCCGCACGGGATGTGAGGCGACTCCGCGAGACACGGTGCTCATGGTCACGTTGTAGTACAGCCGGCCGGCCACGAGCCCCGCGAACTGCACACGCTGCTTCCAGCGAGAACCGGTACGTGTCGAAGCGCGTCACACTTGTGCGAGTGAAGATTACCTGTGTGAACAATCATCATATTGTTACATGGCAAACGCTCTCTGGTTCGTCGGAGATAAATAACAAAATGATGTAGGGAATAATTGTGTAGAATTAAATGATCTACAAAAGAGTCCGCGGTAGCATAATATATCTTAAGTAGCATTAAGCGTATTTATGTAGATAAGCCGGATATTAACTAAATTAAAAAAAGAAAAATTTTACTTAAGAAACTTTGTACTTTAAACTTTTTTGTAATTTTGTAGGAAAGGCTACAATAGGTCTACAGCATTTTTGCGCATGGGACATATTACCTTATTTTTATTGCTTTTATATCTAGACTAGTATGTTGTGTAGTGTAGGTAGTGCGCGAGTTGCAAGCAATACAACTCTCGAGGTTTCAGTGTGGGAACACATACTGCCCACACCAAAGAAGACATGCTACAAGTCAGCGATAAGCCCGCCACCTATCACGTCAAAACTGTTCCTACTCGTACCACAACTACTCCCACTGCCCCTACCCCTACTTCAACCCCTACCACTACCTCTACCCCTACTCCAACCCCTACCACTACCTCTACCCCTATAAGAATAAAAAATAGTTCTGTAGGTATATGATTTTGTGTGAAAAAAAATTGCAAAAAACCAAATCAATAAAAATACATAAAATCTGTACATAGGTAACGTCTCTCAAATTGCATATGCCTTGATGGAAGCGTTCCCCTTGTTCTATCGAATAAGCTCCCATATTATCCTTAAATTTATCCAAATGAGAATGGTGCCATCTTTATTCACCATTCTACATCCGATGATACAAAAAATCGAAATCATAATATGTTCTTTGCTGTCATTAGTAAATAGACGCTATTTTCTGTAAGTTGTACGAACACAAAGTTTAATGTTACTTAATAATAAATCGATTGAAAATGCATTCAAGTGATGAAAGAAGATGTGTTACCTTCCTTTTTTCTTCTATAAATGTCTATTTTCGCTTAAATCCTTTAGTTCAATGTTCATTTCTGCCTCCTCCCTCAAATCTTTCATTTTGTTTCTAAAGATATCGAAAGACAAATAAATAGAATAGGTAGCATTATCTGCAATGATCGCTTCTGTTTGTTGACAGACGCGGAGTCACGGTGCCGACTTGGTGATCGAGATACCGGGCGGAGCCGAGCAGGGCGGGGCTGAGCAGGGCGGGCGGTACCGGCTGGACTACCGGCCGCCGGAGGGCTCGCCGGCTCCCAACTTCACGGTGCCGGCGCGCGCCGCTACCATCAACTTCCAGGGCCTGCCCGGCACCGAATACCGCTTCCTGCTCTACTACTCCAACGAGTCTCTGAGCGAACTGCTCACATGGAACCAGAGCATCGTGACGGCGCCGGAGCCTCCCGCCGACCTCAACGTGGTTCCTGGCAAGGGCAAGACTGCCGCCGTGACGTGGCGCGCGCCCGCCCGCGGAGGCTATTCCGGGTTCCGACTGCGGGTGGCGGCGCTGGGCGAGCGCACCGACACGGGCGAACACGCACCGCGCACTCTCACGTTGGACGCTACGGTCCGCAGTCACGTGTTGCGCGACCTGGTGCCCGGAGCTAGCTACACACTACACGCCGCCACACTGCTGCGGGACAAGGAGAGCGCCGCCTACGCCAGCCGCAACTTCACCACCAAGCCCAACACGCCGGGCAAGTTCATAGTGTGGTTCCGTAATGAGACCACGTTGCTGGTACTGTGGCAGCCGCCCTACCCGCCG
Organism: Nemapogon koenigi; assembly: GCA_963924495.1. Taxonomy (NCBI): domain Eukaryota; kingdom Metazoa; phylum Arthropoda; class Insecta; order Lepidoptera; family Tineidae; genus Nemapogon; species Nemapogon koenigi. Next base: position 57,543 of record CAWUQD010000013.1, read on the forward strand.
GGCTCCTACACGCACTACCGAGTCTCTATACAGCCTCCTGACGCCCGCGACTCCGAGCTCTACGTAGGCAAGGAGGGCGAGCCGCCCGGGCCCGCGCAGGCCGCCTTCAAGGGGCTCGTGCCCGGTCGCGCATACAACATCTCTGTGCAGACTGTGTCCGAGGGCGAGATCTCCGTGCCCACCACTGCGCAGTACCGCACGGTGCCGCTCCGGCCGCTCAACGTGACTGTGGACGCGACCTCCGTCACAGAGACCGGTTTCACAGTCACGTGGCTGCCGCCGCGCGACGAGAGCGAGTTCGAGAAGTACCAGGTGTCTGTCAACGGGGCGCGACGGCTGCCTCCGGGGCTGCGAGCGCGGGACGAACCGGCCTCGTGGCGCTTCGAGGGGTTAGAACCGGGCGGCCTGTACGGTGTCGTCGTCAAGACCATGTCGGGCAAGGTGACCTCGTGGCCGGCGCAGACTGAGGTGGCGCTGCGCCCGCTGCCCGTGCGGGAGCTGCGGACCGGGCTGGCCGGCGCCGACCTCGAGTTGGAGTGGCGGCCGGGCGAAGGCAGCGCGCAGGACCAGTACCGCGTGTCGTACCACGAGGCGGGGCCCGGCCGCGACGACAGTAACTCTCTGTTGACCGCCGACACGCGCCTGCGACTGGACACGCTGCTGCCGGGCCGGAATTACTCGCTCAGTGTGCAGGCGCTGTCGCACGGAGCGGCCGGCAACGAGACTCTCGACTGGGCTGCCACTCGTCCGCTCGCGCCCGTCGTTGAGGAGCTCGCGCCAGAGTCGCGCGCGCTACGGCTTTCCTGGCGCTCTGACGTCAACTCTCAACAGGACCGCTACGAGCTAGAATACCGCCGTGTGGACGTGCCGGGCCCGCAGCGCGAGCTGACCACGCGCGACTCCCGCGCCGCTCTAGAGCCGCTGTTCCCGGGCGGCGTGTACGAGGTGCGGCTAACGGCCGTGTCGCACGGACTGCGCTCCGAGCCCCACTCGCTTCTGCAGCCGGTGCCGCCGCTCCCGCCACGCGACCTCACTCTGGCGGCGCACACCTCGACGGGTGTGCTGGTGCGCTGGCTCGGCCCGGACCCGGACATGTCTACGGTGGGAGAGTACGTGTTGCGGTATCGCACGCGCGACGAGCCCCGCTGGACGCGCCTCCCGCCGCTGTCGCCAAACGCCACCGAAGCCGAAATAGCGGACATGACGCGCGGAGAGCGCTACACAGTGCAGCTGGAATCCGGGTCGGCGCGGACAGCGGCCGGCACGTCGCTAGAGTCCGGACGGCCGCTGTCGGGCTCCCACACGGTGCGACCGGGACCCGTGTCGGACGTGGCGGCACTGGCTGACGCGCGCAACGTGACGTTGGAGTGGCCGCGACCCGAGGGACGCGTGGACCGCTACGAGGTCCGCTGGTGGCCCGCAGAGCTGGAGGAGCCCGCGGGCCCGGCGCGCTCCCGTAACGTGTCCGGCACCGCTACACGCGCCCTGCTGGACGAGCTGCGACCCGGCTCGCTGTACGCGGTCACAGTGTCCACACACTCGTATAACCTCACTAGTGACCTCTTCACTATGGAAGCTCGCACCCGCCCCCTCATTCAGTCAGAGATGAGTATTGTCAGCGAGGCTGGAGGCGACCAAGATCGACGTGCACTCATGGTGACTACCAATTTATTGTATACCTGTATAATATTAGCTGATGATGTAGGTACACCTACCTAGCCTAATCCTGCTCAGTAATAATTATAACAACCTAATGTAACTAAACCGGGGCCGGTGCAATTTAAAATTACTTATCATTTTTCTATATGGTTAGCAAAACTCAAAGAGATTAAAATTATTATAATTAAATGTCTTTGGCAAAACCCAAACATCCGATTTCGAAATTTTAGTCTGTCTGTATATCCGGGCTAATCTTCGAAACGGCTGAACCGATTTTAAAGGGATTTTTCGCAAGCAGGTGTGTTTGCAAGGTTGCAATTTGCGCAAATTTTCATCTCAGAAATAGAGAAAACTTATTATTAATAGGTAATAACTTTTATCTCCTCATACTCATTACTTATGTCTCATACATACATACATGTCCGTCCGTACGGCAGCAGTATGGAAAAATGTTTAAATTATATTTAACTAGCGGGCCCGGGAGACGTTGTCCTGCCCAAACGTTGGCTTGCCTGCTATTTACTTTCCTTCGTCCATGGAAAACAACTACCACTACTACTATCACTACCACTACCCCTACTCCAACTCCTACCACTACCACTACCCCCACTACCGCTACTCTACCACTATCACTAGGTACACCTATAATCTCTACTCCTACCATTACCACAACTTTTAGCGAGATTAAGTAACATTTCCCATATAAAATGTTTTTCCGATTTTTTTTTCTTCTAAACCACCCCCCCTATTATAACGAACAAAACATTTTTTTGTGAGTTTCTTACTTTTCCATTGCGCGAGGATACATCATGACTGATTGACCGAATGATCTGGAATGATTAAAAGCAATCGATTTGAATTTTTGTTTCTGTCATCAATCCGTTCTGAAATAAAAAAAGTCGTTCCATAGAAAATGTATGAGAAAATGTTTTTTCTTTATAATGTTTTTTTTGTGCATTTTTCCAATATGTTAATACTTATTATCCTATTCCTGACGAAGAAAAAATATGTCAATATCAGTTCTAGGTATGAAACCTCTTGAGCCCTGAAAGTAGCGCCGCGTCTGTCTGTCCGTGGGCACAACGGCTCACGCAAAAACTACAGTAGCGCCGCGTTTGTCTGTCCGTGGGCACGCAAAAACTACAGTAGCGCCGCGTCTGTCTGTCCGTGGGCACAACGGCTCACGCAAAAACTACAGTAGCGCCGCGTTTGTCTGTCCGTGGGCACAACGGCTCACGCAAAAACTACAGTAGCGCCGCGTCTGTCTGTCCGTGGGCACAACGGCTCACGCAAAAACTACAGTAGCGCCGCGTCTGTCTGTCCGTGGGCACAACGGCTCACGCAAAAACTACAGTAGCGCCGCGTCTGTCTGTCCGTGGGCACAATGGCTCACGCAAAAACTACAGTAGCGCCGCGTCTGTCTGTCCGTGGGCACAACGGCTCACGCAAAAACTACTGAACAGATTTTGTTGCGGTAATAGATTTTTTCACTATTAGATAGGTTGATTCACCGGGAAGGTTTACAAGTGTTAATCATGTTTAGGAGCTGGGTATTAACAGTATCAAGTGAATCAAATAGGAAAAAAAATGCCTTAGTGAATTTTAATGATGTATGCTGTCCAATCCGTCACAGATATAACAAAATGATATAAGAAAGAATTGTGCAGAATAAAATGATCTACAAAAAAGGCCGCGGTAGCATATATCTATCTCTAATAGATAAGTAGTTATAAGCGTATTTGTGTAGGTATTCAGATTGTTGTACACCCATATTGTACCTATAGCTGTTGGGAACCGGGTTGCTATATTTGATTAGGTATGTGTGTCTCCATTATAATTATAACTAGATACAAACCCGGTTTCGCTCGGGGTGTTCTTTACGTCTTATATTTTTTTTACAAAATAAAACAACACAAGGTGACTATGACACTTTTCGTAGTAGGTATGCTAATCTATGGTAATGGTCTATACCTATTTTAATTTTACTGTATATTAGGTATTTATGAATTTCATAATTATATAAAACGACATGACTTTGGAGTTGTCCTGAGTTATAAAGTTATATTCAGCGATTCAGTGCTACCTACCTATATGTTTCTAAACCAGAATTGATTAAATTTGGTATGCGTTTGAATCAAGTCTACCCATACCCTTTGACGAAATTATTAATATAGATAATATAGCATGCTGGTGCTCTACTAGATTGGTAATGTCACGTTGCACCCCTCCTTAAGGGTTGTTTTAAAAATCCAAAAACACGTAAATTATTACACATATTTGTTTCAAAGAGTACTAGCGACCCCGCCCCGGCTTATCTACACAAATACGCTTAATGCTACTTAAGATATATTATGCTACCGCGGACTCTCTTGTAGATCATTTAATTATTCCGTACATCATTTTGTTATTTATCTCCGACGAACCAGAGAGCGTTTGCCATGTAACAATATGATGATCGTTCACACAGGTAATCTTCACTCGCACGCCAGCAAGTGTGACGCGTTTCGACACGTACCGGTTCTCGCTGGAAGGAGAGCCGTATGCTGGCGACGACAGCGGCGGGGCGGAGTCGGCGCAGCTGGTGCGGGAGCTGGCAGCGGACACGGCCGAGCAGCGTGTGCAGTTCGCGGGGCTCGTGGCCGGCCGGCTGTACAACGTGACCATGAGCACCGTGTCTCGCGGAGTCGCCTCACATCCCGTGCGGAGACAGGCGCGACTGTTCCCGCGGGCGGCGCGCAATTTACGGGCGGCCTCAGTAGGGGCGCGCGACGTCGAGCTGCGCTGGGAGCCTCCGGGCGGAGCTTACACCGACTTCGAGGTGCAGTTCGTGCGAGGAGAGAACGAGCTCCAGCTGCGGGCCACGCCTGAGCCGCGCTTGCTCGTGACGGGGCTGCGGCCGCACACGCACTACACGTTCTCTGTAGAGGTCCGCGCGGGCTCCCCGGCCGCGCTCCTCACGCGCTCCGCCGCCGTCTCTCTGGACGTGACGACGCGCCAGGCACCGCCGAGGAACCCGACATGTTCCAGCCGGCAGACGCGCGTCCGAGCGAGCTGGCACTCACCTGGTCGCTCGCCCCGGACCGCCGTAACGGTGACCTGCGCCGCTACGTGGTGCGCTACTGGCCGGCGCGGGCCCCGAGCGACGTGCGAGAGCGCAACTTCCCGGCAGACGCCGTCGGAGGTACAGTGTCACAGCTGCTGCCCGGAGAGACGTACGTGTTCCGGCTGCACGCGGAGACCGACGCGGGATCCGGCCCGCCGCGCTGGTGGGCGACAGCGGATGGCGATCGAGGCCCCGCCGCCACCATTGCGCGACGCGCTGCCCGCCCGAGGTGGCCCGCACGGCCAGCACAGTGTCGGTCCGGTTCCGCGGCGACTACTTCAGTAGTGACAACGGCAACGTGACCGCGTACACGCTCGTGGTGGCCGAAGATCCGACGCTAAACGCGTCCCGACCCGCACTGCCGTCCTGGCGTGATGTTCAGCACTACTCTGTGTGGCCGCCCTACCAGGTCA